>JACEIK010011694.1:0-28134 GCA_018107945.1 Datura stramonium | reverse complement strand
CTCTCATTCAGCTTAGTCATATGCTCCTCATGAGCTTGCATACTCTCTTCTCTAGCCCGTTTGCGCTATTTCTTCTCCTTCTTTCTCTTCTTTTTCAAACTTTCCTCACCAACATCTTCAGCAGCTCTCTTCTTGCCTTTATCACCGACTGCAGTTGGCCCCCAGTATGCTGCCAAATCTATATCCTCCTCAAGCTCTGCATCTAGGTCTGGAAGAGTGGGGGCTTCTATAACAGTTGGTTGCCGTAAAGACAACTCAACCACTTGGCTCCGAAGATCCCCCAACTCCGTATGGAGACTGCAGGTGTCTGACTGCTTCACCATCCTCATGTTGAATCTACTCTCAAAACTATCCAAGTGGGCATGAAGGGCCTGAGTTGCTGCATCTATCTTGGATTTGACCCATGGCTTTACATTCTCCATCATTTCCTGAATTTTGCGCTTGGCCATGGTCAATCTCTTTGCCAGTTTCTGGAGGAAATCCTACGGTACCAAGATGTACCCTGCTGGAGTCTGAGTCTGTACACTAGGCAGCGGTGTAGCTGAAGTGTTGGGAGCTGACTCTGAATGATCGACATTTGTACCTAGTGTCTCGCTATACTCTTGAGTACTGGGAATATTCACCTGTACGTCCCCTGTTGGATGAGCTGCTGGGATAGCTGCAGGCATCCTGGATCTGCTCACCGAGTTCATCTCATCCCGGATAAGGCCTATGTTTGCGATTCTCTGGCCTCCAATCAATCTCTCATCACCCCGCTGTACTCTTTCCTCCCTACACAAATTGTATACAAGGCTAGGAAATGGAATAGCAGTGCTTACTTCCACTTCCCGATCTCGTATCTCTGTAGCTATGATCCTCGGGATGTTAAGAGGGTAGCGAGATATGAGGCATGCCACCAACGCCGCTCTATGAGCAGACAGCGTGTTATCATAAACTTTGGGTGCTAATCAATGTCTCACCAATGTCCAGCAGGCCTTTGCGATGAAGTCCAGTGAATTATTTGTCACCTTCTTGCCACCTGTAACCCACTCGGCCTCATCCTTGTTCTAAGCTATCACTTCTTCTAGCCATTGCAGCTGCCTCTGTCGCTCACCCCTGCTCAGACTCCTACTCTGTTTCATTGCCCCAGCCATGTAGTCATACTCTAGGGTTATCCTAGTTGGTCTGAACTGAGGTCCATACAACATCCGTGCAATAGTCCAATCAGATACATCTACTACTCGCCCTCGGACTAGAACACTCTCCAAGCAACACTGCTCCTTTATCTTTTGCCCCTCCTTTGCTTTCTCCTCCATTGTGGCCAGGTATTTGGCGTAAAACTCCCTGACGATCTCCTCTACGTATTGTGTAGGGGTCTTGGCCATCCAATTTAACCAATAGAAGCTAAAAATACGCTTCATCTCCTCAACTTCATTCAAGGAATTAGTGAGGGTTCGCGGTTCTTATTGGATGCTTCTTTTTGGCTTGTTTTGGCAGTGAGAGCGATGCCTTGTTCATATATCTCTTTAGCACCCGACACCCTCCACTGCATTGTTCTGTTTTATCTAGAAGGGGTCTCCTCCTCATCTACTTCCTCACTGCTTTCTACATCATTCTTGGTCCCTTCTGACCCTTCCTTAGTGGTTGAGTTGGTTCCCGGCCTTTGTTGTTCCTCTCTAGTTCCCTCTTCAGACTGGGGAGCTTGAGCAAATGTGGTCGTGGTCTCTTCGGCTTGGGACTTTTCTTTTGCCCTAGTGGTTCTTGTTCCATCTTTGTCTGAGGTGTCTACTTGATAATCCTCAAGTGAACCACTAGGTGAATCTCCAGCTTGATCAGACTCTAAGTCAATTGTTTTATCTATCAATGTCCTGCGGGCTTGTATTCTGTCTGCCCTGCATTTGTATGTCATTGTACCTGGTGAGAAAGAGGTTAGTATTCCATTTTTGAAAAAAAATCAGATAGAAGAAGTTTAGTATCTCATCACGTGTCCTCAGTACGAGGTACGACTTGTGAGAAGCCCTAATGGTGCCCCACGACTTGCAGGTATGACTCGTACCATGAAGGTACGCTCCATCCTTGAGTCGTCTGATAAAGTCCCATTTTGCATAAATTATGTTTTTCATCATGACTTGTGGTATGACCCATAGGTCGATTCCACAAGTCGTAGGGTGGGCTTCCCAGATCGATTTTTTCAAAATAAGTGGTACGAGCACTTAGTATGACTCATAGTGTCAACCTACGATCCGTACTGTGCTGCGTACCCTTTTCAGCGCATTTCTTACAATTCTTTTGCTCAGTGTGTAAGTGTTTGTTTTGCACATTTTATGGTACTCAGATTTCCCCCAGGTCTAGCATTTGGTAAACTCCCTTTTTACACCACTTAATCCTTCCCTACCTATAACTCCCTTTAGGTGTTCTTGGTTAAAAATTCAATAAATTTCCAAAGGTTTTTCGGTCACGTTGGAGCTTTACGCACATACCCATTGATTTTCAAGCATACCCAGTGATTCTTATGGGTTTTCAATTCCCTTAAGTTCACTTTCAAGCATTACGAACTTACAATGTAAATCACTTACTTGATTGTCGATTCATATACTGGAAATCAACTTCTAGGGCATTGCACACTCAGTTGAAGCAAGAATTTCGTGCTTTACTTTCTTGATGATGGGAAGCTAGGGGTGTTGGGAAGAGGGTTCTCAAGTCGTGGGTCGTGGATTTTGAGGTGTTCGCATGGGAAGATGGTCGATTTTGAATTTTAAGTAGGTGAGGGCTATTTTAAAAATCTGGGCTGAATCAGGTAATTTTGACCCGTCACGGTTCGTACCATGAGTCGTAGGATCATCCTACAACTCGTCCCTGGCCTATAATGACTTTAGCCACAGAGAACTTACCTGGTGACCTACGAGAGCATCCTACGACTCGTACCATTGAGGTACGAATCGTAGGATGATTCATAGGTCAGACTTTGCTTAGAATATTCTCTGTTTTTTACCACCATTGTTACCACGACTCGTAGGACCTCACCATGAGTCGTACTGAGATCCTGTAGCAGCAGATTTTTCAGCCACCTATTTTTGTTTCCCTGCACACTGAGCACACATTAGTTCAATAACTTGGGTTTCCACCCAAGAAGCGCTTAATTTAACGTCGTGGCACGACGCAGGTGGTCTGGTTACTCAGATTTCACCAAACCACCAATTGGGTTACCTCCCAAGAAGAGCTTGATTTAACGTCGAGGCACGACGCGAGTCTCTTGACTACGCAGAATTCTTCAAGTGACTCATAGTCATCCTCAAGTGTTGAGATCACACTATATTCCTTTGGTTTCTTTATGGTCCGACAGATGTTGAAAGTGACCTCTTCTTTGTTTAGCCTGAACTTCAACAGGCCAGCTTCTACATCTACTAAGCTCTCCTAGTTGCGAGGAATGGTCGCCCCAGAATTATGGGGACCTCATAATTGACCTCGCAATCCAATATCACGAAGTTCACTGGGAATATAACCTTATCTACCTTGACAAGCACATCAACTAGGATGCCTACTGGTCTCTTTACTAGCTCCCAGATCACAGAGTGCCCTTGCGAACTCGACATTAACAATGGTACAAGGTATCGTGAAGGCACCTGGGTCTTCCTTTTGTTGAGCTAAGACCCTTGTTGCAATGGCACTGTAGTGCTGGACATTGTCAACCGGCTCATAGCTTACAGATCTTTTCTTCGTCACCAGGTCCTTCATGAATTTTGCATATCCCGGCATCTTCTCTAGTGCTTCGACCAACGGTATATTCACAGAAAGTTGTTTGAGCATTGAAAGAAATTTTTGAAACTTACCGTTATCCACCTTTTACTTCATCCTTTACGGGAATGGTGGCGGTGGTCTCGGGATAGCATTTTGCACTAGAGTTTCCCCTTGATCCATGTCTTATTCCTTCTCACTCCTAGGGGCTTTTTGCAACACATCATATTGTGTCTCATCACCAATCTCTACTTCCTCAATCACGCTCTCTTTCCTCCTTTCAACTTCAACAGGAAACAGGGGGTCAACTATGGTTTTACCACTCCTAGTCATCAGTTCCATGCAATGAGCATCATTCTTTGGATTCTAGACAGTGTTGCTAGGAAGTGTACCCTTTTGCCTAGGGTTCATTGATGTCGACAGTTTCCCAAGTTGGTGTTCTATATGCTTGATGGTGGTGGCGTGAGATTCCACTTTCTGACCCATGCTAGATAAATCACTTCGAATTTCTTTTAACTAATCATCCGTGGACCTCACCTTCTTCAGCATTTCGGCCATCATGCTCTCCAACTTTGATTTTCCGGTCTCCCTTTCTCATGCGTTGGGAGGCACATAGACTCCAGCCTGGTCATTGCAATATCCATCACTTCTTCTCCATTCTCCCTCTCGCTCATGACCACGACTCCTATCTATGAACCCGTTCCTATTGTAGTTGTCTCTGTATTGGTTCCGACCTTTATTTCCAAAACCTTGGTGCCAATTTTCTTGTCCAAACGCTTGGGCGTTGGCTCAGAAACCCGCCACTTGGCTATCTAGGAAGTTTTCCTTTTCCTCAGAATTAGAGTGCTTTTCTGCCTACTCCCTTCCTTGAGTTCCCATTGCATTTACGTTTTTGGATCCTGCTCCCATGATATGCTTTGTCTGCAAATCCAATGATGTACGCATGTGAGCCAACTCCTGGTCACGTTCTTCCTCCTTCTTTCGTTGGTCTGCAGTCAAACCAACAACATATGTACCTTCCACTACATCAGCCTCCCTCGTATGCTAGGCCCTTTTTGTCTTTGTCACCCTGTCAAGGATAGTGGCTGCTTCCTCCCAGGTGTGACTCATCAATGCTCCACCTACCACCATGTCTGCTACAACCTTGGTGCTATTATTAAGAGTCCTGTAAAAGATTTCCAACAAACTGTCATCTGGGATTTTCATGGTTCGGGAACTTAATCAACTTCTTTTTTAACCTCAACCAGGTTTCATGAAGTGCCTCCATCTTAATTTTCTGGAAGTTGTAGATCTCATCTTTTAACTGTAACATCCTTGATGGGGGAAAGAATCTCTCCAAGAAGGCTTGTTTAAGCTCCCTCCAATTATTTATGGAGTCATTGGGCAACTCCGATAACCACAAAGTAGCTTCCCCTGATAGAGAGAAAGGGAAGAGGCGGAGTCTTATTGCATCCTGGCTTACTACGGGCAACCTGTATGCGTTGCATATTCCTACAAAATTCATCAAGTGCAGGTTGGCGTCATCCGCTGCGTGGCCACTGAACACCCCTTTCATGTTTAGCAATTGAATCATAGTGATCATAATGTCAAATTTGGCCTCAAAGAGCAGTGGTGGTGGCACAATTGCTCCAGTTGACCCAACCTCGTATATATCTGGGTCATCATCATCGAAGAACTGAGGGGCAAATCTCTGAGCTCGGTTGCCCCTCCCATGTTGAACAGCGTTTACCACCTCATCTCTATCATCACCAGCCTGCTGAAATACAGCTAACCGAGCTAGTTCGTCTTGCCTAGCTTCTTTAGCTAAGCGGGGTTCTCTCTGCTCAGGGTTCTCAATTCTATGCAGTGCTCGTTCTATTTCGGGATTTAGTGGAACAAGGGGGTCTCCTCTATTCCGAGTGCTTGGCATTCACCGGAGGACAGCTTGTGGGTATCAAAGAAAAACACAAAAATAAATGTAATTAAGGAAATAATTCCCAAAAAGTCAAATACAAGCAAATAACATAGTCTTAGTCGTATTCCCCGACAAGATGCCACTTTTTGATAACGCTCAAACCACACTTCTAACTGAAGTATGAAGCTGACGTTGTCAACAAATAACCTAACTAGAAGTTGGGGTCGATCCCGCAGGGAATATGGAAGGATGTAGAAAAACGCTAGTGCTTAAGCTTTTTAGTTAATTATCTCCTAAGAGGGGGAAATTGTAAAAATAAGTATCAATGTTGAGAAGTAGGTGGTTGTTTCAAAATTTATGCAATTAACTAGGGTAAGTATTCCCCATGGATCCTTAACTACTTCGGGTTTTACACTAGTGATCTATTCCAATATTTTACTTATAGAACTGATAACTTAGGTTCATTAAAACGATCAACCAATCCCTATTGAATTACTATCCTCAATTACTCTACCAAGTCTCATGAGTTTTGCAAACAAACCGTTATCACTAAGTTCCAGATATAATTATCCTGCGACCACAGCTCAAGTTAATACAATGATCATCAAGATCAAGGCTCCATTGTAATTCTCTTTTCCTAATCTCTACCTCTTCGACCAAAGCGAGTAAAGAATTCAGGCACTTCCTAACGTTGCGCACCGCTAAGAATCATTAAAGATGAAGAGAATACAATATAAGCATTTAGTATTGGTTTTAGAATAACTTCTTGCTAACCCTAGTTCGTTAATTCACCATGGTTTCCACAACCTTAGTTGTGGTAGTTTTAGCCTATCATGTTCATAAGTAATTTAATAGCATTCATAGACAAAAGCTTAAAATAATACTTACAACAATGATCAGAAGAACCTTCACTTGATTAATGCAAAATTCGGAAGACAACTTTACAATAGTATCTCAAAATAAAACTAACTCTTCAAACTAGATTGTAAGACTTGAAACTTGATGTAAAGCTTGATACTCAAAGCTTCATTCAAAACTTCATCTAAAACCTAATTTAAAACTTCATCGCTATTACATGAAAATAAAGGGGTATTTATAGTAGATTTATGTCTTCCTTGTTACTTGATGAATTTGGCTTGGGAATTGTTAATTTCCTCTTCCTAGTTGATGTAGGAAACCAATTTGTGGCGTTGGAAACTCCTTGTCGCGTCGCCTCTTGCCACTGTCGCGTAGCACATGCTAACACGTGGGGAAGGAAGCTGTCGTGCACCTTCCATCGTGCGGGAGAAGTTTTGCGTCACGTGTTTCTGTGAGCCAACGTTGGGGCACCTCGCGCCTACCCCTGCCAAGAAATGTTGGCGCCTCGCGCCTGTTGTTGCACTGAAGGAGGGCTTCCGCACGCCAAGCATAGCGCTGAAGGAGGGTTGCCTCGCTCATGGCAGTGCCAACATCGTGCGGACTTCAATTTTTGCATCTTTCGATCCCACATCTTCACATTTGATCAATAAGCCTTAAATACCTTCAAATTCATCATTTTAAGCCCTAAAAACTTCTCATCGCGTGATTTAGCCATTTTCACAAATATGTAACATAAACACATGAAAACACACATAATTTGTTCTCAAAACATAGTAAAGTGTGGGAAAAATACGTCTATGAAGTGTGTAAGTACGCCCTTCATCAAGGACACATGAAACACCTGGTGAACTTCGGACAAACTTGGTGGCAAAGCCAATCCATAGGCCACCTCCCCCATATATCTAAGTATCTCAAATGGGCCAGTATATATAGAGTTGAGCTTGCCTCACTTCCCAAACCTTATCACACCTTCCATAGGTGAAACCTTGAATAAAACTTTCTCTCCTACCATGAATTCCATATCTCTAACTTTTCGATCCACATATTCTTTCTGCCTGCTTTGAGCTGCCAATAGCTTCTCCTGGTTCACTTTAACCTTCTCTAATGACTCCTTTAATAGATCAATACCCCATGGTCTTACCTCAAAGGCATTAAAACAAGCAATAGGAGATATTCACCTCTACCATATAAAGCCTCAAATGGAACTACATCAATGCTTGAGGGATAGCAATTGTTGTCAGAAATCTTTCCTAATGGTAAAAAATGGTCTCAATGACCACCAAAGTCTTTCACGCAAGATCGAAGCATATCCTCCAACACCTAAATCGTCCTCTTAGGTTGCTCATCAGTTTGAGGGTGAAATGTTGTACTCAAATTCAGCCTAATACCCAACCCATCCTGCAAGGTCCTCCAAAAGTTAGATGTAAACTGCATACCTCTATTCGATAATTGAAACAAGAAGTCCGTACGACCAAAAAACCTCTTAGATGTACAACTTGACTAACTTCTCCGTGTTATAAGTCACCTGAACTGCTATAAAATGTGCATATTTAGTCAACCTATTTACAATAACTCATATAGAGTCAAATATACCCAAAGTCTTTGAAAGAACAACCACAAAATCTATTGTTATCCTCTTCTACTTCCATTCAAAAATAGGCATCGTCTGAAGTGTTCCTCCAGGCCTATAGTTCTTATACTTTACTTGTTGATAATGTAAACACTGGGCAATAAATTCCACAATACTACACTTTATTTTACCCCACCAATAGTGCTGCTCCAGATAAAGGTACATCTTGGTGGCACCAGGATGTATAAAGTATCTTGAACTGTGAGCCTCTAACTGGATAGTCTTAATTAGATCATCAACAGGGGAACACATACCTTCCCTTGATCCTCAGGACACCCTCACTATCAATCATAGCCTCCTTGACTTCTCTCTGTAAGACTTTATCTCGGATCTTGCTCAATTTTACATCCTCGAATGGTTTGGCTTTAATCTGCTCCAAAAACGATGACCTTACCTCTACGCAAGCCAAAATTCCACCAGATTCAGACAAATTAAGTCTCATGAAATTGTTAGTTAAATTTTAAACCTCTCTAGCCAGTGGATGCTTCGTAGCCTCTAAACAAGCCAGGCTACCCATACTTTCAGACTTCCTACACAAAGCATCCTCCACCATATTTGCCTGACTCTGATGATATAAAATGGTCACATCATAATCCTTAAGTAGATCCATCCATCTTCGCTACCTCAAGTTAAGATCTCTCTGAATAAGCAAATACTGCAAACTACGGTGGTCAATAAATACCTCACAATGGACACCATAGAGATAGTGCCTCCAAATTTTTGGAGCAAACATCATCACTGCTAACTCCTAGTCATGTGTAGGCTAGTTCTTTTCATGCACTTTCACCTTCTTCAAAGCATACACAATGACCTTCTTATCCTGTATCAAAATAATACCCAAACCAGAGTGTGAAGAATCATAGTAAATTACAAAATCATTACCCACCATAGGCAATGCTAGAATGGGGGTAGTAGCCAGTAGAGTCTTGAGCTTTTGAAAGCTCTCCTCACACTCATCAGACCACTAAAATGGCACATCTTTCTGAGTCAATCAGGTCAACTGAGAAGTAATAAAAACAAACCCTTCACAAATTGACAATAATAGTTAACTAACCCCATAAAACTATGAATTTTTGTCACCAAAGTGGGCCTAGCCCAGCTCTTAACTACCTCCACCTTCTATTGATCAACCATAATCCCTTCCTTCAAGACCATATTGTTACACCCCGTAAGATGTCAGCAGTTAGTATGCATGCCCGTGGATTTGTGATGAGTGATGAGAGTTTGACGCATGCGGGAAGAGCCTTGGAAGCAGGGTCAGGCGAGGCCAGGCCGTGAGGGGCCAGCGCGACGCGCCAGCCTACCTGTGTGTTGGGCAGAGCGGAATGCCAGGTACACCAGTGCCCTAGGAGGCGCGGGCGGCATGCCTTTGGCGTGTTGACCGGCACAAGGTGCCCCCAGTCCACTACCCATGTTTATATAGAAACCCCCCTTGTTCAATTTAAGTCATATTTTCAGTACTCCCTCAGTCAGAAAAGGAAGAAGACGCAGCTCTCAATAAATTTTCATCAAATTACGCTATCAACGCCGTCCAAACCCAAATAAACTTTGGGTAACAAGTTCTATGCCTATGGAAAGCATTTCTACGGAGTTATTTCTTGAAAATTCACTTGGTATATTGGAACCCCACTGAGTAAAGGTTGTCAAAATTACTCCAAATTGAATCCTAAATGGCCACAGACATTAGGTAAGCATTTCTCCCTTTAGCATACGGGTTGCAATTGAATGGAACTGCCGATTACAGGTTGAAACTCACCATCTAAATGAAAGTCGGCATTCGAGGTATGTTAAGGCGAATTCCTTCGGCAAGTTATTCCTGTAGTATTATAATACGACGTAAATCCTTGTAGGAAAGCCAGAAGCATGTATATTATGGTTAGCTACTACCATTAGTTTGATATTAGCATTTTCTATTTAGATAGGGACTGGCCCTACCCTATATAGCCTTCCGTTGACCAACCACAGGGTTACTAGCTGTGTCATTACCTTCGGGGCTATATGGATCGCTCTAAGGAGCTATATGTTGTACCAAGGAACTATACTCAGGCCCAAGGGCCATACTACAGTCCATCCGTGGATGGACTTTTATTTTTATGTCGTATCATCATCACTGACCCTCGTCGAGCCTTGTGTTCCCAAGGTGCAGTTACAAGAGTCTACCGAACTCAGACACAGCTACAGGAGCTGAGCTGGCTCAGTTGCAGACCCAGGGGACCGGTAGGTTAGCTATAGTTACCTGTTGACTCATTTTGACCATGTTAGGGGTATATAGATTGAAGTGTGCTCACCAAGGCTTATAAGGGCCCCGTACGGGTTATTTTGTGCTGGTTGTACCTTTCGGGATTATGGGGGCTATGTAAGGTTCTTGTTTACATTACTTATTTTTATTTATACAGTAGGTTCTAGGGAAATGCATGTTGTATCTCTTATCCTTTCTATTGAATCGTTTCTAGTTTTATTATCAGTATTATTCAGTCGTTTTCATTACTGCCTTACATATTCAGTACATATTGTACTGACGCCCATATTTGGGGTGCTGTATTACTTGCCTACAGGTGCAGATAGATGGGGTTTAGGACCTCCCTAGTCATTAGCTGAGTCAGCAGTCCAATCAGCTTCTTTTCTCCAGAGTAGATAATTAGAAGGTTTGTTCTTTTGTTGTACAGTTTATGGGTGGTCGGGGCCCTATCCCGACCATTATTCCACTCTTAGAGGCTTATAGGATACAAATTCTTAGTTTTTGGTTTTTGTTGTTGGTTGTGTGGGGACTATGTATACTTATTTTGCGCGATAGACCAGTGGGGCCTAGTTTAGCTTTTAGTTAGCAGCCTTATCGGCTATAACATAGTTATGACTACCTGTTTTCATTCTTCTATAACTAGATAGCATGGTGGTCTTGTCATCCCACATAGGATCCCTTTTATTGTGTGTTGTTGGTTAGTTGTTTTTTAATTATAGGTTGCTTTGTGGCCTGATCGACCCGGGGCTGTGTTTACAGCTGAGATATAGCTCATCGTTTTCTTGAATTGAGTTGCAGGCATGCACCAGAAGTGCATAAGCCTAGTTAGGTCAGTTCAGATCCCAGTGTGGTACCAGATGCTAGTCATGCCTCCCAAGGTGGGCGTGATAAACTTGGTATCAGATCAGGTCGTATCCTAGGGAGTCTGCAAGCCATGTCTAGTAGAGTATTGTCTATGGATGTGTTGTGCACCACATTCCATTGGCAAGAGGCTATGGGGCATAATAGTGTGGTTACCCTTCCTTCTTCTTCAGTTGTGCTATAGAGCTATGTTGTATAGGGTTGAGTCTCTACGTCTATCTTATTCTTCTTATCTACAAAGAGATATCATACGCACAATAGACCACGATGGGTCGAGAGCTAGTGTCGCGGTAGGAGAAGGCACTAGCAGGGTGCCTCGGTCAAAGTCGGCCCGATCTGAGGGCGATAGGGGGACTTCATCCGGTCTCCCCAGCATTCTCCGCCACAGTAGGAGTCCTTTAGGAGTGTAGACATGTCGGCACCACCTCTAGCGGTCCCTATACCTATACAATCAGATCAAGAGGTTAGGAGCGTTATCTATATGTTAGCTCAGATAATGGTTGCTCAGCGCCAGCCCATGGTACCAGTGGTTGCTGAATCTTCAGGAGAACCTAGAAGTTAAAGGGTCCGACAGTTCCTAGCCTGAGTCCCCCGCAGTTCATAGGGACGGACCGAGGAGAGGACCCTTGGGATTTCTTGGATCAGTTACAGTGGATTTTTAGGGTGATGCATGCCACACCCGTGGAGTCAGTTGAGTTAGAAGTATTTCAATTTCGGGACATAGAAGTGTTGTGGTATGAGAGTTGGGAAAGGTCCCGAGGCAAAGACACTCCCCCTCCAACTTGGTCTAGCTTCTTAGAAGCCTTCCTAGATCACTACTTTCCACGAGAAATCCGAAAGGCCCGGGTGGATCAATTTTTGCACCTGGAGAAGGGCTCGATGAGTGTCCGAGAATATGCAATGAGGTTTGACTCCTTGGCTACATATGCGCTAGATTTTGAAGATACCATTCCAGCCAGAGTACATCAATTTATTATGGGGATGCTTCTAGAGTACATGGAAACTTGTGTTACAGCTACTTTATGAGAGGACATGGACATTGGCCGCACTCAGGCTTCCACTCAGAATATTGAGGGGATCAGACAGTGATAGCGGGAGATAAAAAGGGAAAATCAAGAGCAGTGCCAGAGGGCGAGGCCCAGTGATACACAGGCAGAATTTCAGGGCAGACCTAGGCTTCGAATATCAGGCAGGCCACCCAACCTCCACCTCCACAGCAGCAGGGTGGTAGACCGGATCATTGGGGGCAGTCAGGACCCAGCGAGAGCTCATGAGCGTCAGGCTCTCAGCAGTAGAGGGGTTCAGATCAGAGCAGGTCCACAGTGTTACGTTGTGTTATTTGCAGTCGATATCATTTTGGGGCGTTCAGGTATGGTTCTACTACTTGTTAACCTGTGGACAAGAGGGTAATATGATGAAGGATTGTCCAGCTAGAGGTTAGGGTGATCGGGACCGACAGGGCAGATCTTTTTCAGGGTCATATGCCCCAGCATCTTCAGCAGGGTGCAAGCCCTCAACTCCAGCTGGTAGAGGCCGAGGCAAATCAGGGGCATCTAGTTCGGGTAGCAGTCCGGATCGCACTTATGCTTTACCAGGGGGACAGGAGTTAGAGTCGTCTTCGGATGTTTTGATAGGTATACTGGACATTTGCGCTCACTCAGTTTATGTTTTGATAGACCTAGGTTTTGTCCTACGCTACACCACAAGTGGCCTGAAAGTTTGGTATAATTCTTCAATTGCTTTACCAACCTTTCTCGGTGTCTACACCTATCGGTGATTCTATTATTTCTAAAAGAATTTACCGGGGTTGCACAGTAAAAGTTGTCGGTCGCCAGAATTTAGCAGATTTAGTGGAGCTAGAAATGATTGATTTTGATACAATTATGGTTATGGATTGGCTAGCGCCATGTTACACCAATGTGGAGTGTTGGAACAAGACTGTCCAATTTCACTTTCCGGGGGGGTAGTGTGAGAGTGGAAAGGCAATACAGTTATGCCAAAAGGTAGGTTCATATCCTATCTTCAGGCAAAAAAGTTGATAGCAAAGGGTTGTATTTACCATATTGTCAGGGTTTGGAAAGTGCAAGCAAAATCCCCGACTTTTCAGTCCATTCTATTGGTTAATGAGTTTCCAGATGTATTTCGAGATGAACTTCCTAGTATTCCCTTAGAATGGGAAATCAATTTCTCTATCGACTTGCTACTAGGTACTCAGCCTATATCCACCCCTCCATACCGAATGGCTCCTGCTAAATTGAGAGAATTGAAAGAACAGTTGAAATACTTGTTAGATAAGGGCTTTATCAGTCCAAGTACGTCACCTTGGGGTGCACTAGTTCTGTTTGTAAGAAAGAAAGATGGCTCCCTACGCATGTGTATAGATTATCGGCAGTTGAATAAGGTTACTATTAAGAATAAATACCCTCTTCCCAGGATTGATGACTTGTTTAATCAGTTTCAAGGGGAAAAATATTTATCCAAGATCGAATTAAGGTCAGGATACCACCAGGTGCAAGTTCGGGAGAAAAATATTCTGAAAATAGCTTTCAGGACTAGGTACGGTCATTTCGAATTTCTGGTTATGTCCTTCGTTGACAAATGCCCCAGAAGTGTTCATGGATCTGATGAACAGCATCTTCAGGCCATATTTGGATCTATTTGTGATAGTATTCATCGATCACATTCTGGTGTATTTTCGTTCAGAAGCAGAACACAGAGATCATTTGCGGATAGTACTCCAGATCCTCAGAGACCGTCCGTTAAAAGCAAAATTTTCTAAATGCGAGTTTTGGATAAATTCTGTAGCTTTCTTAGGCCATATTATATCAGATGCTGGTATTCAGGTTGACTCATAGAAAATTGAGGCAGTAAAGACATGACCTATGCCTACAACTCCAAATGAGGTTCATAGTTTCCTGGGATTATTCGGGTATTACAGAAAGTTTGTGGAAAGATTTTCTACCCTGTCAGCACATTTGACCAAATTGACTCAGAAAGCAGCCAAATTTTATTGGACCGAGGCCTGTGAGTAGAGTTTCTAGGAATTGAAAAACAGACTGACATCGGCACCAGTGCTAGCCTTGCCAGAAGGTTCAGAGCGTTATGTTGTGTACTGTGATGCTTCAGGCGTTGGGTTAGGGTGCGTTCTGATGCAATACGGTAAGGTAATCGCTTATGCTTCAAGGCAGCTGAGGAAATCCGAAAAGAACTATACCACCCACAATCTAGAGTTAGGTGCAGTGATTCATGCCTTGAAAATATGGAGGCATTACTTGTATGGGGTACACGTGGATATTTTTACTGATCCTAAGAGACTCCGGTACATCTTCACGCAGAAGGAATTGAATTTGCGGTAGCATTGTTGGCTAAAATTACTAAAAGACTATGACGTGAATATTTTATACCACCTAGGAAAGGCTAATATTATAGTGGATGCACTTAGCCGCAAATATATGGGAAGCTTGGCACATCTGAGGCAAGAACAACTAGAAATGGCTCAAGAACTGCACCGATTAGCCAGCTTAGCCGTCCGGATAGTAGACTCAGAAGATAATGGGACTGTGATTTAGAATACAGCAATATCATCCCTGGTTGTAGAGGTGAAAGAATGGTATTATGAAGGCGTTAGCCTAGCGCAGGTCAGAGATAAGGTTCAGCAAGGCAAATTAACGACCTTCGAGTTGATGGAAGATGGGGTCTTGATATTCAGAGGTCGCCTCTGCATTCCAGATATAGCAGGGCTCCACTTGATGATTATGGTGGAGGTACATTATTCTCGTTACTCTCTTCATCCAGGCTCGACGAAGATGTACCATAATACAAAGGAGATATACTGGTGGCCTGGAATGAAAAAGGGTGTAGCTGAATTTGTGGCACAGTATCCTAACTGCCAGTAGGTAAAGGCCGAACATCAAAAACCTGGCGGATTAACGCAGGAGATAGCAGTGCCTATGTGGAAAAGGGAAGACATCAATATGGACTTTGAGACAGGATTACCTCGCACCAGGCGTAGATTCGATTCTATTTGGGTTATTATCGATAGACTAACAAAGTAGCTCACTTCTTACCAGTCAGGGCTACCTTCTTAGACGAAGACTATGCTGAGTTATATATCAAGGAGATAGTCCATCTACATGGTGTTCACACATCTCTTATTCCTGACAGAGGGGCACAATTTACATCTAGATTTTGGTAGTCATTTCAGAAAGGCTTGGGGACACAGGTTAATTTGAGCACAGCATTCCATCCTTAGACAAACGATCAGGCCGAGTGCACCATTCAGACCCTCGAATATAAGTTACAGGTATGTGTGCTAGACTTCAAAGGAATTTGGAACGAGCATCTACCCCTTATCGAATTTGTATACAATAATAGTTATCATTCTGCAATTCAGATGGCATCTTATAAGCCCTTGTATGGACAGAAATGTAGGTCCCCTGTCAGATGGTTCGAAGTAGGGGAGTCAGGGTTAATCGGACCTGATATGATCCGCCAGTCAGAAGAGAAGGTAAAACTCATCAGGGAGTGCTTGCAGAGAGCCCAGAGTCATCAGAAGTCCTATTCCGATGTGCAGCATAGAGACTTGGAATTCGAGGCTAATGATTGGGTATTCCTTAAAGTTTCGCTGATGAAGGGCGTCATGAGGTTTGGTAAGAAGAGAAAGCTTAGCCCTGGGTTCATTGGCCCGTATCGGATCCTCCAGAGGATAGGCCGAGCAGCGTATCAGCTAGAATTTCCTCCAGAGCTGGAATTTGTCCATCTAGTCTTTCACATGTTAATATTGCAAAAGTGTATAGGGGACCCATCTCGGGTTGTTCCAATTGAGGACGTTAAAGTTACTGAGGAATTAGCCTACGAAGAGGTTCCAGTTGCTATACTAGATTGGAAGGTTTGTTGGTTAAGTAACCAAAGATGTGGCCTCCATTAAAGTTCTATGAGGAATAGAAATAAAGAAGAGATGACCTGGGAAGCTGAGGACGACATGAAGTCTAGGTATCCTCACTTATTCCAGGATTGACCCAGAATATGAAGTGAGGTGAGGTTGTTTTTCAGTTGCTATTTACCTGCTTATATTATTAGTACTGTTTAATTATTTACCTCTTTATTATGGAATAGCTATTTATAGCATCCAGTGAGACACCTATGTTGGATTTTTCTGCATTTCAGGTTTCCCGATAGTCCATAATATAGAGGAGACTCTGCTGAAATTTTTCTAAGTATTAGTTAAAAGAGTTAACCCCTTTAAATCTGAAGATGACATTCGAGGATGAATGTTCCTAAGGGGGGAGGATGTTACACCCTGTAAGATGTTAGAGGTTAGTGTGTGTGCGCATAGATTTGTGATGAGTAATGAGAGTTTGATGCATGAGGGAAGAGACTTGGAAGTAGGGTCAGGCAAGACCAGGCCGCGAGGGGCCAGCGCGACGCGCCAGCCTATTGTGCGCTAGGCAGCGCGGCGCTCCAGGCAGACCAGCACCTTGGGAGCCGCGGTGCGGCACGCCTTTGGCACATTGTCCGATGTGAGGCGCCCCCAGTCCACCACCCATGTTTATATATAAACCCCCCTTATTCAATTTAAGTCACATTTTCAATACTCCCTCGGCAAGAAAAGGAAGAAGATGCAAATCTCAATAGATTTTCACCAAATTATGCTATTAAACGCCATCCAAACGCAAATTAACTTCAGGTAACAAGTTCTAGGCCTAAGAAAAAAGAATTTCTACGGAGTTATTTCTTGAAAATTCACTTGGTATACCGGAACCCCGCCAAGTGAAGGTTGTCAGAATTACTCCAAATTAAATCCTAAACGGCCAAGGCATTAGGTAAGCATTTCTCGCTTCTAAACTCTCAAGGAATTATGGGTTTTCGGCCGAGTTATTTAGAGTTGAATTATAGTTGATATTATTATCGAAAGATATCGTTATCTGCCGAATTTAGTATTGAAATTAGCCCTATTCTTTCATCATAAGGGCTGCAGTTGAGTGGAACCGCCGATTACAAGTTGAAACTCACCAGTTAAACAAAAGTCAGTATTTGAGGTATGTTAAGGCGAATTCCTTCGGCAAGTTATTCCTGTCGTATTATAATACAACCTAAATCCTTGTAGGAAATCCAAAAGCATGTATATTATGGTTAGCTACTACCATTAGTTTGAGATTAGCGTTTTCTATTTAGATAGGGACTGACCCTACCCTATATAGCCTTCTGTTGACCAACCTCAGGGTTACTAGCTGTGTCATCGCCTTCGGGGCTATATGGATCGCTCTAAGGAGTTATATGTTGTCCCAAGGGACTATACTCAGGACCAAGGGCCATACTACAGTCAATCCATGGATAGACTTCTATTTTAATATCGTATCGGCATCACTGACCCTCGTCAAGCCTTGTGTGCCCAGGGTGCAGTTACAAGAGTCCACCAGACTCATACACAACTAAAGGAGCCGAGCGGGCTCAGTTGCAGACCCAGGGGACCAGTAGGTTAGCTATAGTTACCTGTTGACTCATATTGACTTTGTTAGGTATATATATATTGAAGTGTGCTCGCCAGGCTTATGGGGGCCCCGTGTGGGTTATTCTGTGCTGGTTGTACCTTCCGAGCTTATGGGGACCAGGTAAGGTTCTTGTTTGCATTACTTATTGCTAGTTATACAGCAGGTTGTAGGGAAATGCAGGTTGTATCTCTTATCCTTTCTATTGAATCGTTTCCAGTTTTATTATCAGTATTATTCAGTCATATTCATTACTTCCTTACATATTCAGTATATATTGTACTGACGCCCATCTTTGAGGCACTGCCTTACTTGCCTACAGGTGCGGATAGACACGGTTCAGGACCTCCCTAGTCATCAGTCGAGTCAGCAGTCCAATCAGCTCTTTTTCTCCGGATTTGGTAGTTAGAAGGTTTGTTCTTTTGTTGTACAGTTTATGGATAGGTCGGGGCTCTGTCCCCACCATTATTCCACTCTTAGAAGCTTGCAAGCTACAGATTCTAAGTTGTTGGCCGTGTGGGGCCCATGTATGCTTATTTTTTGCGATGGTCGTGTGGGGCCTAATTTAGCTTTTAGTTAGAAGCCTTGTCGGCTATAGCATAGTTATGACTACCTGTTTTCATTCTGCTATAACTAGACAGCATGGTGGTCTTGTCGGCCCGCATAGAATCCCCTTTATTGCGTGTTGTTGGTTAGCTGTTTTCTATTACAGGTGGCTATGTGGCCTTGTTGGCCCAAGGCTGTGTTTACAACTGAGATATAGCTTGTCGTTTTCTTAAATTGAGTTGCAGGCATGCACCAGAAGTGCATAAGCCCAGTTAGGTCAGTTTAGATCCCAGTGTGGCACCATGTGCCAGTCATGCCTCCCAAGATGGGGCGTGATAGACATGCCTTTGAATCATTGGCTGATGATTACTTGACCTCAAGTCAATCTTAGAGAAGATTGAAGTACCCTAAAGCTGATCAAATAAGTAATCTATATGGGAAAGAGGATACTTATTCTGGATAGTAACTTTGTTCAACTTGCGATAGTCAATGAGCATTCACATACTCCGATCCTTAATAAATCACACAGGAGCACCCTATGGGAAGGCACTCGGATAGATAAATCCCTTACCAACAAGATCCTACAACTGCACTTTCAACTCCCTCAACTCAGTTGGTGTCATCCGATATGGCGAAATAGAAATAGGATGAGTCCCTAGCTCTAAGTCAATATAGAAATCAATATCATAGTTTGGTGGCATTCCAGGAAGGTCTGGAAAACACTTCCAAGAACTCATGTACTACCGGAACTAACTCAATAGGTGGAACATCCGCACTAGTATCCCAAATATAAACCAAAAATGACACCCCCTCTTTACTAACTTCTTAGCACGAATAAAAGATATTATTTTAGGAGCAGGGATATAATCACCCTTCCACTTATGCCTAGACACACCTGGCATAGCTATAATGACTGTCTTAGCATGAAAGTCTAAGATCGCATGATATGGAAATAACGAACTCATATCCAAAATAAATGAAAGTCAACCATGTATAAAATCATTAAGTCTACCGTGGTCTTATAACCCATGAATGTCACAATACACGAACATTAGACTCTATCTACAATCACTAAATCATTAATAGGTGTGGAAACATGAATATAAATTTCAAGAAAATCACACACCATACTCAGATCAATAACAAAATATGTAGACAAATAAGAGAAAGCGAAACCCAGATCAAACAAAGTTGTAGCTATCTGATTACAGACCAGAATAGTACCTGTGATGATTGCGTCGGATGCCTCTACCTCAGGTCTACCCAAAAAAGCATAAAAGTGTGCTCATCTGCCTGCCTATTCTCTGCCCTTGCCAAAATCCTTTAACTAAAGAGTCGTCCTTTCCTTTAAGTTTATGGGTTAACCGACCCAATAGGTACCCTAAAGAAGAAGAAGGAGAAAGAAAAGGAGGAGAAGGAAAATAATGAGAATGAGAAGTACAAAAATGAGAAGGAGAATAAGAAAGAGAAGGAGAACAACGAGGAGGAGGACGCGAAGGAAGAAGAGGAGAAAATCGGGAGGAAGAAGGGGAGAAGAAGTAGGAGAAAAAGAAGGACAAGAAAAAGGAGAAGGAGAAAGAGGAGGAGAAAGAGGAGAAGGAGGAGACGCATAAGAAGGAGAAGAAAAAGTAGGAGGCGAAGCAAGAGAAAGAAAAGGAGGAGGAGGAGGAAGAGAATAAAGAGGAGGAGAAGAAGGAGCATAAGAAGGAGAAAGAGAAGGAGTAGAAGGAGAAGGGGGAGAAGAAGAAGGAGAAGGAGGAGGAGGAGGAGGAGACGGGGGAGAAGGAGCAGAAGTAGGATAAGGAGAAGGAGGAGAAGGAGGAGGAGAAAGAGAAGAAGGAGAAGAACAGGAAGAAGAAGAAGAAGAAGAAGAAGAAGTTGGATATCAATATATCAACTAGATAGACATTTTCAATTGAATAAGAGAGTGAATTACCCATCTTACTTGTATCGATTACTGTACCTTTACTTCCTCATCTAAAGGATACACTCCCTCCATCAAAGACTTCCAGTGAAAGAAAAAATTTCTTATTTTCCGTCATGTGCCTGAAGCAACTACTATCTAGATACCATTTTTTGTAGCTCCCTCTCACTTCAGCCTACAAGGAAAATCACTTGTTAATTTTGGAAATCTAAACCAGTTTCGTTCTCTTTCCTTGAGTAAATTGATGGATTAAATCTTTTCTCATCCATTTACTAATGTTTTCATTTTATTTAAAAGTTTTTACTCTGGTTGAACATTCATACCTGTAGTGTACTGTGTGTTCATAATGACTATATAAGCAGTATTTGAATAATATACTTTTTTTTGATATCTCATCTAACTCACTTGCTTTTGTGGCCAAGACCACTATGACATCTGTTGTGATGTTCATTTAGCCAAGTTAAAGTTTCAGAAGATTTTGTTTCATTTTCTGGTCATTGCATGGTTGGTGTTAATAATTTTTAAAGTCTCTTGAAGCTCCGAATTCTTTCTAAACTTTTTATATCACTCTGTTGTTACCACCAAAAGTAAAAAATAGACCTCGGTGAAAGCCTCTTAGTCAGTCGACCCGGCGGCTTATGTGCAACCTGTGGCCCACGCCTCCTATTTGTTCAGGGCGGACAGCCCCCCCAACTAGTTGTATGGGGTGGGGTGCTTGTGAAAAGATTCTTTGGATATTTAGATCACCTATTAGTGTAGTAATTTGATATTCAAGATATTTTTTTATCATTGATTGATTGACCTATGCTTGCAGTTTGGACTTTCTTCAGATTAAGAATTTCAGCTTTTAAAAAAAACATTATTCCCTCCATTTCGCTATTTTCAGGAATGAGTGTTCCTTTGATTATTTTTAGCTTGATTTTTCATTTGTTAAACGATTTACATTCAAATTTTGAACTTGATAGATTTTTTTCTAACTCATTTCTTTCCACACTTACAAGATAAAACTCATCCATTAAAGAAAGAAAGAGATTCATAACTTTATTCTTGGGTAAGTTGTGAGCCTGGCTTTGAGTTCATTTAGGCATACCTCAAATGATTCATCGTCAAACTTAGAGTCACTCATATCCATGAGGGCCATTAGTTTCTCATCTCTACTTTTACTGCCAGAGTCTTCATCAGAAGTTTCTCCCCACATTACCTTTTTGAAGGTTTTTGAGGTGATCCTTAGTTTCTTCTTGGAGTTTGTGCATTTCTATTTCTTTTTCTCTTATAACAAAGGACAATTTCTAAACATGTGATCCATATTTTCTACAATTAAAGCATCTATTGAACTGGATTTTTTTAGTTGATTTCCCATTGTTGCATATTTCCCTTTTTCCGCATTTTCCTTTTTGAAGAACTTTCCAAACCTATGAACAAATATTGTCATTTCCTCATCAGAAGTGTCAGAATCGTGTCATGCAGCCTTTAGAACTTAGTTGTATTCTTTCTTTAGTTCCTTATTGATCTTATCACTTTTCTTGAGCTCCTATGTTTGCAGGTTACCAATCAGATCATCTATTTGAATTATTCTCATTTGAATTGTGCCCATGAAGCATACATAGTTCTCAAGACTTTTCAGACATTCTCTTCAATAGAAAACTACTTTTCAAGTGACTTAAGTTCATTGGTTATATGAGTAAATCTAGTAAACATATCCTTAAAATTGAATTTTTTACACCAATAGTGAACAATTCATACTTTGTATTGAGCATATCAATTCTGGATTATTTTTCCTGAGACATACCTTCATGTGCCAATGTCAGTGAATTCTAAATTTCTTTGGCACTAAATCATCCTGAGATTCTATTGTACTCATTTGTTCCCAGACCAAAGTATAAGATTTTGATAGCTTTTGCATTTTTCTCCATCATCTTAATATCTTCAGTATCAAATTCTTCTTTAGTCTAAGGATCTTTTGTGACATCATTTTTTATTTTGATGGGGATCAACCACCCTCTCAAGATGAAAACCACAACTGGTAGTCCTCTATTTTCAAGTAAATCTCCATGCGATTTTTTCATAGGCTATAGTATTGACCATTGAAAAGAAGAGGTCTAGTGTTGAACTGCCCTTCTAGTAATATTATTTCAGAAGTCATTTTGCGAATCTCTCACGAAGGAGTTAATCTAGACATGAGAAATTCTACTCTGCTACCAATTTATATAAATGACTCCTAAATAGATACAAAAGGGGGGGAGTGGAGAGAATTTGTCATGCCCACCTTGAGAGGCGTAACTGGTACCTGATGCCATACTGTACTTGGAGTCGACCTGGCTGGACACATACACCTCTGGTGCAAGACAGCAGCATATAATCAAGAAAATGATCAGCTATATCTCGGCTCAAAACATAGCGTTAGGTCGACGGCTGCAATATAAACCTGCGCAAAAATAGCTAACCCAACAGTTACAATAATATATCATCCTATACGAGTTGACAAGACCATCATGTTGTCTAAATCATATACAAAGGAAGGTAGGAGCCCCTATACACGTATATAAGCCGACAAGGATGCTAAGAGAAAAAGTAACTACGCCCCATACGACCAACAATACATGCCTAATAAGAACTGTAGTATGCAAGCCTCTAAAGAGTAAAAACATTAGCTGGGATATGGCTCTAGCCTATCCAAAAGCTATACATCAAAAGACAGGCAAACCTCTAATATTTGGCAACTCTAAAAGAAAGGAGTCGGCAAATCTGCTGGATCTGAACAACTACTAAGGAGGTTCCAGAACCTGTCTATCGGAACCTGCATGCAAATATGTACCGAATATGTAAAGCAGTAATAATAACTGAATAAAAGTTGATAAGGAACTTAAAGTAATCAGTGAAAAGGGCCAGAAGTTAACCTGAAAGATTCCCCAACCATAAACATTATCTAGCAAGTAAATATAAAAACAAGAACCTAACCTATCCCCGATAAGCCTGGAAGGTACAAGCAATACAGAAATAACCTACCTAGGCCCCTATAAGCCTGGCAAGTGCAAGCAATCTATATACTCCTCCTAGCCATATCAATGCAGCATCATATGCAAGCTATAACAAATGTATAATCAGCCTCTGAAACTGTGATCAAGCCTTCTGGGCTCCTGTAATTGTATCTGAGCCATCTGGGCTCCTGTAACTATATCTAAGCCTTTTGGGCTCTTGTAACTGCACCCTGAGCACACAAGGCTATACTGAGGGTCAGTAATGCTAACTCAGGCATAGGGGAAGCTGGTAAGGGCATTAGACTTCAAATGGCTCTACAGGCCTCAGTATAGTCGCTTGCAGCTTCATATTGCTCCGTGAGCATAATATTGCCCCATAGGCACTTTATGATTATATCTCTCTTCTTGAGCATCTTGTATAACATTTGACAGGCCTAACCTATATGCTATACGTCGCTCAGTAAGCATACAAATCCCCTTAGGCCTAACACAACTGTTACTCGCCCCTAATGCATTTCGTGTAGCAGCCAACAGGCACATTCCATGTGTCCACAGCTGGTCAGATGGTCATGAAAGCCATTATAGAGTTAGCCAGCTTAAAAGGAAAAAGGTCAGGTCCGGGGTGACCTAGGAGATAATCCAAAGGTCATACTAGTACAATGGTAGTTCATAAGCGAATTGCGAGGTCGTAGGCGACCAACTATATGGTTCCCTCGCATAGAACGATTACAGGGCTGCTAATAACTGGATATGATCGATTCTATGTAGTCAGCCACAATATCCTACAGGAAGCCACTATAATTATTAACCTAAAGGTAAACTGTGATACTAAGGTTCTAGTCCCCTAGGCGTTAACCTGGTCTATCTAGATAGCATATAGCTCCTGTGAGCAATATGTGGCCCCGTAGGCAGGTATATATGAACTTAGCCCTTCTAGGAAACATGTACATGGGCATCTGTATGAGTAGCCAAAGGCATTGGACCCATGTCTAATAGCTGATAAGATCCCTACTTAGGGTATTATATAGTCTATCTGATTACAACAGCTAGGGTGGTTTCCTGGGCGACCTATATGGCAAGTTGTAAGTTGCGTGAGGCTATACGGTCACTAGAAGGTAAGGCCAGGTGCCCCTGACTTGAAGGTAAGGCCACTCTATCACGACTTTAGTCCTGTAGGCGTCAAGGTATGCCACTGGCCTGTAGGCGAGCTTCACTGTATATATAGGCGTCAATAGAAAGTTATACCACCAAGTTGCGCCCTATGTTGCCCAATCTAACAAAGTACTCTCAACAGCTAACTACAATCCTCTAAGGCATTGGTATGGCAACAAGAGATCATTAACCCCTCCAGATAGTAAATAAGTGAACCGAGGAATCTCTATGTCGCTCTTAGCGATAGTCAAACCAAATATACTCTTCCTGACAAGGGATTCTAGATTACAACCTAAATTCATCTAGTATAAGTTAGCCACAACATGTATAATAATAAGATACTACAAAGGTACAAGTTGTATCAACTATACGATGAGAATACTTGCCGAAAGAGATTAGCCTTAACATATCTTAACTGTCGAATTCTGCTCAATTAATCCTGCTTTGATTAAGAACTTCTAATCTCTCCGTATCATAGCTTATACACCAAGGAAAGAGGCTAATCCTGTTCAAAAGGACAGTCAACAACATCAACCCCGTAAAACATGATGGTACAAGTTACAACGAGTTTAATCTGACAAAATCTCACGAATTCTTATAAATTAGAATGGTAGAAGTACTTACTATCACTTGTAGACGTGCTAGTCGTATTTAGAGATGATTTCTATGACTTTTATCCGCTGGGGCTCCATCAAACCAGGCTAATTTCAAAGATTCAACTCCGTAGATACGTTCTTTGCAGGCCTAGGAATCATTACCTAAGAAGAATTTGTAATTAGACACGATTTAGTAGCGTAACTTGATGTCAATTTGATGAAATCCTCATGAGAAGAACTCCTAGGTCGAGGGTCCTCTTTAGATATTTCAATTTGATGTCAATTTGATGAAATCCTCAAGAGAAAATCACCTAGGTCGAGGGTCCTCTTTGGATATGTTGAAATAAAATTACACACTTAATTAGATATAGGGAGGTGGTAGAGACAGGTCCGCGGCGCGCCTCTCCCTGCAGGGGAGCAGTGGTGCGACGCCCGCTCCATGCGTGGGAGAGGGATGCATGACGCGGTTCCGTAGCTCCCTACCCCTAGTTCCAACCTACCGCTAGCTCGATAATGCGCTTGTGTGTTCCACCCTCGAGCCTTCTCTCACAAATGTCATGCTCTAGGAACTCTCGACATGCACATATGCACTTCAGTTAAACAATGAAAACTTATGGGGTGTAACATTATTCCCCCCTTAAGGACATTCATCCTCTAACGTAATCTAATCTTAAGAGACCCATTTCTTAGCTAAGTCTCCCCTATAATATGGACCATTCGAAAACCCGAAACGCAGAAAAGTTCAACATAGGCATCTCACAGGATGCTACAACTAATTGAACATCATAGCTCCACAACAAATAAGTGAGCAACAGACAACAATAGTATCAAAAACAACAATACAACATCTGAGTACTATTTCACCTCAACTGTAACTGTCTGAGTCTATGTACTATCATCATAGGGTCTGGAACAAGTGAGGATATCTAGGCCTCATGTCGTTCTCAGCCTCCCAAGTCATCTCTTCTACATTTATGTTCCTCCATAAGACTTTAACAGAGGCTAAATCTTTGATCCTCATTCTGCGGACCTGTTAATCTAGTATAGCTATTGGAGTCTCCTCGTAGGACATCTCTTTTGTGACCTGAACATCCTTGATTGGGACAACCTGAGAAAGGTCTCCCACGCACTTATGTAACATTGATACATAAAGGACTAGATGAACAGATTCTGGTCCTGAAGGCAATTCTAACTCATAGGCCACTTGGCCTATCTTCGGAGGATCAGGTATGGCCCCAATGAATCTAGGGCTAATCTTGACCTTCTTGCCAAATCTCATAACGCCCTTCATCGGTGAAACTTTCTGAAATACCCAATCCTCTAAAGTCTAGCACACACACCCGCAACATATCCTTGAGCGTCTGAATGGTGCGCTCTTCCTGGCCATCTGTCTGGGATAAAAAACTGTACTCAAGTTAACCTACATCTCCAAACCTTTCTGAAATGACTTCTAGAATCTAATTGTAGACTGGGCCCCTCTGTTAGAGATGAGAGACACTGAGACACTGTGTAGTCAGACTATCTCTTTAATATACAGCTCAGCATAACCTTCAGTTGAAAATGTAGCCTCGACTGGCAAGAAATGAGCTAATTTCATTGGTCTGTCAATAATGACCCAAATAGCGTCAAATTTTCGCCTAGTCCAAGGTAAGTCTATGATAGAATCTATATTAATTGCTTCCCATTTCAACATAGGCATATCTATCTCCTGAGTCAGCCCGCCAGGTTTCTGATATTCTGCTTTTACCTGCTGGCAATTGGGATACTATGCTACAAACTCAGCAATATCCTTCTTCATCCCGTGCCACCAATAGATCTCCTTTATATCATGGTATATTTTTGTCAAACCTGGGTGACGAGAATAACGGAAATAGTGTACCTTTTCCATAACCTGCCAATGAAGCCCTGCCACATCTGGAATGTAGAGTCGACCTCTGAATCTCAAGACTCCATCCTTTGTCTATCTCAAAGACCTATGACTCCTCCTGTTGGGCCTTGCCTCAGAGTTGTACTAGGCTAGGGCCTTCGTACTGTTGCTCCTTTACCTCCCCAACTAAAGATGACGCTGTAGTATTTTGAATCACAACCCCACTATAATCTGAGCCCATCAACTAGACCCCTAAACTGGCTAACTAGTGCAGCTCTCGATCCCATTCTCTCTTTTTTGGTCTCAAATACGATAGGCTGCTTTTGGATCTGCTACTAAGGGCATCAGCTACAATGTCAACCTCCCTTGGACAATACAAGATGTCTACATCGTAATCCTTTAGCAACCCAAGCTGACGATGTTGTCACAAATTCAACTCTTTCTGCTTAAAAATATACTGGAAGCTCTCATGATTAGTGCAGATGTCCACCTGGATACCATACAAGTAATGCCTCCAAATTTTCAAAGCATGAATAACTGCAACTAATTCTAGATCATGGGTAGGGTAGTTCTCCTCATGCTTCTTTAGCTGCCTCGAAACATAAGCAATCATCTTACCGTGCTGCATTAGAACACATCCTAACCTAATGCCTGAAGCATCATAGTATACTCCGTAGCCCTCTGAGCTCTTTGGAAAGCTAATACTAGTGCAGATATCAATCTATCTTTCAGCCCCTAGAAACTCTGCTTGATCGTGGGCAAAATAGCATGTCCAAGTGATACTTTATAACTTAGTTTTGCCTTGTTTATATATTTATTTATATACATTCTCATGTGATTTTATGTAAATGTGAATATATACAGTAAACAACATGATTAGTTATTATTTTTGTAGGTTTACAATGAATTTGAGGAACTACTCAATGAATTGGTGAAGTGGAGGCATGGAATCGGAAGTAGAACGCGAACGTCGGCAAGGAGGTTGCGCGAAACAGCCCACCTGCACGTTGGCAACGTGCCACGGCAGGCAGGCTGTGCGACCATGGCATGCCACGGCCCTAACGCACTGCACAAGCAGCGTGTCACGCTACCAACGCGGACAGCTTCTGCTTGGCAACTGTTTAGGTTTCTAGAATGCCTATGCGATGCCTCCGTGTCACGAAGGCATATTGGCGTGATACACTCCATGACACGGAGCTATTTCATGTCGGGAATAATTTTAGACACTTCACATTTACTATAAATAGGTCCCTTAACTCCAAAAAGAGGACACACGATCTCATTCTTAAAAACCACGAGAGAAGTCACGATTTATTTTCTGAAGAACCACCTAGGAGTGAAGGGAGAAGTGGGAGAACTCATCTAGGGTTTGTCAAATTCCTCTTTT
>JACEIK010011692.1:9587-20159 GCA_018107945.1 Datura stramonium | reverse complement strand
GGGTCATTAGATTTAGTTATGATGTTCAGTTATGTTCAGATCATGATTTCAGAAAATAGCATGCAAGCCCTACTCTAAGATTGTTATCTTCGTTAGGTTTTATATTATGCATGTTTTAATGATTTTACTTACTTAAGCGGTTTTACTTATCTTGCATACTCGGTACATTCCACGTACTGACCGCATACTCTATGTTGTATCATTTCATGATACGGCTTCGATCTTCAGACTCAACCCCTTCACTAGCTAGTTTATGAAGTTAGCATTGATCTTGGGCAGAATTGCATGCCCAAGTTATACTTTATTACCTAGTTTTGTCTTGTTTATCTACTTATATGAATACATTCTCATGTGATTTTATGTACATGTGGATATATACTAACCAACATGATTAGTTCTTGTTTTTGCAGTTTTAAAATAAATTTGGGGAACTAATCTACAAGTTGGTGAAGTGAAGGAATGGACTCGGAAGTAAAATGCGGAAGTCAGCATGAAAATATGTAACAACAGGCCCTGCGCGACAGGGGCCGTGTCACGCTGCCATCGCGGTAGCATTCTACCGAGATTGAAGATTTTGAGCAAATTTTAGTGAAGGTGCGCGACAGGTCCGTGGCACGGAGCTTAGGCTCCGCAATGGCCTCCGTGCCACATTGGGAAGAAGTTTATGTGCACCCGGATTCCAGTGAGGGTCCGCAACCACTCCGTGGCATGGAGCCTGAGCTCCGCGATGGCCTCCATGCCACGTTGCCAGTTTATTCTGGGAAATTTCTCACTTGTATAAATAGCACACTTAGGTTTTTATTTTAATATAACTGACATTTTTATGCGCGAATGTAGGAGGAAGGCATTTGAGATGAAGAAAATCCTAGGGTTATTTCTCTCCTCATTTCTTCCAAATTTCAATTTTTTGTATTCTTATTACTTGTTTGAAGATGATTAATCAACAAATGAGTGGTTAAATTACCTCCGTCTAAGGTTGAGGCAAATTGCAGAAGTATGTAATGCATTATTAATTCAACTTAATTCTCTTCTCTTAATAAAGGTTGTTCTGCTATTCTTGTTTTTCATTATGTTAATGTTCGGCCATCATTAATGTACAACTTAGAATCCTAATTTTGTTTCTGAAAGGAAAATTTTTAGGATAGATGTGGAGTAGTGGAATATGTTCTTGTCTTTGATGTGGATTAAAGGTAAGATTCACGTGCAGGACAGAAATACCTGTAACGTCATATTCGGTTACATAGGGAAACTATTGTGATTCGTTAGAATATGAGCTCTTGCTTCATAGAAATGTGTTGTGTAAGGCTCGTCATTCTATAGTTGGCTAGAGGTTCGAAAGACCCGAGCCATGGGTCCTCAATCCCTGATCATCAACCTAAGAGAAATGTTAGATAAAATATAATACACATTACGCATACTTGCATGTTTTTCCTTAACCTAAGATTACTCATGCTATTGCTTAACTAACATTTTTTTTATTTCAACTAGCGTTACATTAACTATTAATCTTTAACAAATTCTCATTCGGTGTTCTCCATATACTTATATAAAGACGTTGTGACTACTTAAGTAAGAAATTTATTGCCACGCTACAGTCTTTGTGGGTTCGATCTCCGCCTTGAAAAAAATCCACTATATTACTTGTACGACTACGTGCACTTGCGTGCATTGGAGCGCAACAAGTTTTTGGCACCGTTGCCGGGGACTGGTGTAATTGGTGAATTAAATTTTTTAGTGTTAGTTAACAAGATATATACAAGTATTGACAACTTGATCTTAGCAGTTACTCTTGCAGGTAATAAGTCTTTTCTGAACGCTGGCAAGAGATAAGGAATTGGTGGATCCATTTTTGGAGCGTGAGAGACAGTTTCATTTGCAGAGGAAAGAAGATCTGGAAAGGAAGTTGCAGTTGTTATAGAGGGAAATTCTGGAACAACAACAGCACTCACCAGTGGGACAGACAGAGTTAGTGCCTGGAGTGATGGCTGCAAGACAGGTATGCGAGGTGGCAATCCCACACGCGAATAAAGTGACATCGAACATCCGCAGGCCGGACCCAGGAGGTAGATTTGAGCTAAAACAGAACATGGTACAGTTATTGCATACCAGCGGACAATTCACAGGTCTCCCTCATGAAGGCCCACAGCAGCAGCTCTAAAATTTCTTGGAGATCAGTGACACATACATACCTGCTGGAGTATCATCGGATTATGTGAGGCTTACATTGTTTCCATTTTCATTGCTGGGGGAAGCTAAGAGGTGGTTAAAGGCTTAACCGCCTAATTCTATTACCACATGGGATGATCTGGCAAAGAAGTTCTTAATTAGATTCTTTCCGTCAGGGAAGACAGCCAGGCTTAGAAGTCAGATTCTAAGCTTCAAGCAGAGAGACGGTGAAAATTTGTATCAGGCATGGGAGAGGTTCAAGTCGATGTTGAGAGATTTCCCTCACCATCATCAGTCAAATGATGTGTTGGTGCATACTTTTATCGAAGGCTTGGAACCTCATACCAAAATTTTGTTAGATTCTGCAGCCGAGGGACAAGCGCTGGAAAAGACATATGAAGAGTTGTATACCATATTAAACCGTATTTCACAAGGTAATCCTAAATGGAATGCTGACACAACCCAAGGGGTGGTGAAGAAAGCGGCAGGAGTCTTGGAGGTAGATGGACTCACAGCTATTGCTGCACAGATAGCCGCACTGCAGAATCATATCAACACCCTTTTTAGTAGCATGAGCTTAGGTCAGTCACAGGCTCCAGTCAATGCAATCCAGCAGGTATGGTGTGAAGTTTTTGGTAGCGGTGAACACTCAGTTGATGTATGTTTTGCCAATCCCGATTCAGTTTATTTTGTTGGCAATGCGCAAAGGAGCAACAATCATCAGTATGGCAATAATTACAACCGGAATTGGAGGAACCATCAAAATTTTTCTTGGGGTAGCAATAGTCATCAGGGGCAAAGTTCAAATCAGGGCTTGCACAGGAACCAAGGGGGTCATCATAATTTTCAGTCTCAGTTCAGAGGAAATACTGCACCGCCTCAGTCTAGAAACATCGAGGACATGCTGAAGACCATTATAGTTAACCAAGCTTAGATGCAAGCTAACCAAGTAAAATTGACAGCTGACATGAAAAACCAACAGTTAGCCACAAAGGCTTTGGATTTTCAGTTGGGACAGTTAGCTGGAGCACAGAATACTAGACCTCGGGGTGGATTACCAAGTGATACAGATACAAATCCCAAGCAGGTGAATGCAGTTACAACTAGAAGTGGACAACAACTAAGGGAGTTGGAACCCGATAAGCAACCACAGCAAGCTGAAGCAACAGAACAGGCTGAAGAGAATGAGAATGTGATGGGGAGTGAAAAGGTAGCAGAGAATGAAAGACCACCGCCCCCGTTTCCACAGAGATTGCGAAAGCATAAGGAGGAAGCATGTTTCAAGAAGTTTATGGAAGTGCTGAAGCAGGTGCACATTAATCTTCCTTTGGTAGATGTGTTGCAAGGAGTTCCTAAGTATGCAAAGTACATAAAGGATATTGTGGCAAAAAAGAGCAGACTAACATAATATGCTACAGTTGCACTTACTGAAGAGTGCATTTCTCGGATACAAAATAGATTGCCTACAAAGCTCAAAGATCTAGGAAGTTTTACTATCCAGATTACTATTGGGCAGTCAATTCGAGCTCGTGGTTTGTGTGATTTGGGAGCAAGTATCAACTTGATTCCTACATTTGTATTTAAGATGTTGGGGTCAGGTAGTCCCAGAACCACTACAGTAATTTTGCAGCTACCCGATCGTTCATTGGCACGGCCAGATGGAATTGTGGAGGATGTGCTAGTGCAAGTGGGCTCCGTTATTTTCCCTGTGGATTTCATAATTCTTGACTTTGAGCCAGATTCAGAAGTCCCATTTATTTTGGGACGTCCCTTTTTGGCAACTGGGCGACCTCTGATCGATGTAGATGTTGGGCAGCTAACCATGAGAGCTCATGATAAGGTAGAAGTATTTGACGTCTATAAGGCCATGAAGCTACCTGCCATCTATGAAGAGTTCTCAACCATCACTATTGTGGATCAAGAGTCAACATTGCATCTTATGGGCCCAAAGGATCCCTTGGAGAGAGCATTGGTGGTACATCGTCAGTCATGGGATGGTGCAACATATGAAATTGTGCAAACTCTGAATGAGGCACAAATGTTCCTTCGAAAGCAGGAGTTTGAGCCGTTGCAGCGGTCCTTAGAACCATCACCAAAGCCATGAATAGAGGAGGCACCCAAATTGGAGCTGAAAACATTGCCTCCACACCTGCAATATGTATTTTTGGGAGAAGACGACACATTCCCGGTCATTCTTTCAGCAGAACTGACAGAGTCACAGGTGGAAGATGCGTTAGTGGTCTTAAGGAGGCGAAAGAGAGCGATGGGATGGCAGATGTCTGACATCAGGGGAATCAGTCCATCTGTTTGCATTCACAAGATATTGATGGAGGAAGGATCTAAGCCAACTGTACAACATCAATGGAGGCTGAACCCGGTGATAAAAGATGTAGTCAGGAAGGAAGTGATTAAGTGGCTAGATGCAAGAGTGGTGTATCCGATCTCAGACAGCGAGTGGGTCAGCCTGGTTCAATGTGTCCCAAAAAAAGGGGGGATGACAGTGGTCACTAACGAGAAGAACGAGTTAATTCCCACGTGAACAGTCACAGGTTGGAGGATTTGCAAGGATTATAGGAAACTCAATGAGGACACTCGTAAAGATCACTATCCTATACCATTCATCGATCAAATGTTGGATAGACTGGCAGGGCAGGAGTATTATTGCTTTCTGGACGGTTATTCTTGCTATAATCAAATAGCTATAGCCCCAGAAGATCAAGAGAAGACCACATTCACATGTCCCTATGGGACATATGCTTTCAAACGGATGCCCTTTGGATTATGTAATGCACCAGCCACCTTCCAATGATGCATGATGGCAATATTTCATGATATGGTGGAAGACTATGTTGAGGTATTTATGGATGATTTTTCTATTTTTGGTAACTCGTTTGCTGTGTTTGCAAAATTTAGACAGGGTTTTAGCTAGGTGTGAAGACTCAAACTTGGTGCTCAATTGGGAGAAGTGTAACTTTCTAGTCAAGGAGGGCATTGTTCTTAGCCATAAGGTGTCACACAAAGGTTTGGAGGTTGATCGTGCAAAGGTAGAGGTAATCGAGAAGCTACTACCACTAGTAGCGGTTAAGGGTGTCCGCAGTTTCTTAGGACATGCTGGCTTTTACAGAAGGTTCATTCAGGATTTCTCAAAGATCTCCAGACCAATATGCTGATTGTTAGAAAAAGATGTAAAGTTTGAGTTTAACAAGGAGTGTGTAAAAGCATTTGAGGAGCTGAAGAAGAAGTTGGTGGAAGCTCCCATTCTCATTGCTCCTAACTGGGAACACCCCTTCGAGCTGATGTGTGACGCTAGTGATGTTGCTGTGGGGGCGGTATTGGGGCAGCGAAGGAAAAAGATTTTTCATTCCATCTACTACGCAATAAAAACGCTGGATGTCGCGCAGGTGAACTACACAGTCATCGAGAAGGAGATGCTGGCACTTGTTTATACACTTGACAAGTTCAGATCCTATCTGGTTGGGTCAAAAGTGGTGGTACACACGGATCATGCTGCAATTCGATACTTATTTGGCAAGAAAGATGCAAAGCCTAGGTTAATCAGGTGGATATTATTGCTGCAAGAGTTTGACTTGGAGATCCGAGACAGGAAGGGATCAGGTTGCAGATCACCTGTCATGACTAGAGAATCGGTCACATGTTAAGGAGGGTGAGCGCATCCGAGAAGAGTTCCCTATTGAACAACTCTTGGCGTTGAAGGAGGCAGAACTCCCATGGTATGCAGATATCGTAAACCTGATAGTGAGTGGAGTATACCCACCAGAGACAACTACTAAATAAAGGAAGAATCTGAAGCATGAGTCCCGATGCTATATGTGGGATGAGCCGTATTTATTCAAGCAAGGACCAAATCAAGTAATGAGGAGGTGCATTCCAGAAAGTCAAACAGCAGAGGTGCTGAGAAGTTGTCATTCATCACCGTATGGAGGTCATCATGGAGGAGAGCGTACTGCTCACAAAGTGCTGAATCTAGGTTCTTTTGGCCCACATTATTCAAAGATGTTGCAGATTATGTAAAAGAATGTGATCAATGTCAAAGAGCGGGAGCAATCAACAGGAGACATAAGATGCCATTGCATCACATCTTGGAAGTTGAGGTATTCGATGTGTGGGGGATAGATTTTATGGGCCCATTTCCACCATCGTTTGGTAATCAATACATCTTGGTTGCAATGGACTACGTGTCTAAATAGGTTGAGACAGCAGCTTGTCCCGAGAATGATAACAAGGTGGTGGCTAGATTTGTGAAGAAGTAGATTTTCACTAGATTTGGAACGCCACAAGCAATTATTAGTGATGGAGGGGAAGATTTTGTGAATGAATGGTTCAGGAATTTGCTAGCTAAATACGGGGTGCGGCATAAAGTGGCTACAACATATCACCCCTAAAGTAGAAGTGTCGAACCGGGAAATCAAGCAAATTTTGCAGAAAACAGTGAATGCTCAACGCAGAGATTGGGCAAGCAAATTAGATGATGCGTTGTGGGCGTATCGAACTACGTACAAGATTACTAATTGAAACTTCACTGTATCAGTTAATTTACGGGAAATCGTGTCATCTACCTGTACAGCTTGAACATCAAGCCTATTGGGTTGTGCGGAAGCTGAACATGGATCCCGAGTTAGCTTGGAAAAAACGGTTGCTGCAATATAGTGAGTTGGATGAGTTTTGGTGGCATGCATATGAGAGTGAAAAATTGTACAAGGAAAAAACGAAGAGGTGGCATGACAAGCATATAGTACATCGAATATTTGAGCCGACCAGATGGTGTTGCTATTAAACTCCAGGATGAAGTTATTCCTAGGAAAACTGTGCTCTAAGTGGTTTGGACCATTTTAGGTGGTAAGGATGACCCCGTACGTGGCTGTTGAATTGTGGCAAGAAGAAAAAAGTGCCACATTTTTAGTAAACGGTCAGCGGTGTAAACACTATTGGGGTGAAGGCGTGAATCGTGAGAAGACGTCCATCACCTTAGCGGATGAATGAAGATGAGAGGCGTCGTGCCACGACGGTAAATCAGGCGCTGCACAGGAGGCAACCCATGAACGTAATGTAATATAATAGTTAGAAACTACAAATAAAATAAAATAAAATTTAAAATTTGGGGCACTGAGGCAGTAAGGATCCGCGATGGCCCCGTGTCACGGAGCCTGAGCTCCGCGATGGCCTCCATGCCACGCTGGGGTAAATTCCAAATTGCCTAAGTCCAGTAAGGGTCCGCGATGGCTCTGTGTCACGGAGCCTGAGCTCCACGATGGCCCCCGTGACACGTTGAGGCCAATCTCGCGACGGATCAGTTTAAGCAATCGGGTCGACCCGCCCGAAATATATTCTTCTTAACCCCAAACATGCTATTTCACCCTTATTTTCTTCATCCCTCCACGACAAAACTCCCAATCCCCCTTCTTCCTCAACGTTCCACGCCCAAGGGTTCAAGAATTCATCCTCTTTTCTTCAAAAACCCAAGATACCAAGAAAAATGTCGGTGCGACAAGATAAGGGCAAGGGTGCCTCAACATCTGGCGTGAGAAGAAAGAGACACCGAGTGGGTTCAGCTGTTCCAGCAGCATCACCAGTTCATAGGGTCCAAAGGAGGCAATATGGAATGATATGGGTAATAGAAGAAGGGAAGAAGTGATATGCCAAGCACAAGGAGTCCAAGTATTTCCCTGAAGAGCAAATCGAAAGGGAACCGTTGGCTCAAGAATTCCCTCGGATATTACACAGGATACAAACCTTGGGCTTAAACTTCATCTTTGATGCACCCATAGAGTGTAATCTACACATGGTGAGGGAATTCTACACAAACTGGGAGCCAACTCTATGCAGCCACACTGTGAAGATCCGGGGACAGGTGGTCACTTTTGAACCGCATCTTCTGAATGCCATCTTGGGGACACAAGACACATATTCACATATTCTTCGCCAACTGAACATCACTCCACCATATGCGGACATCAGACACACACTATATGGGCAACGATCAACAGCTAGATGGATCCGTCATAAAGAAATAGGCTACAACCAGACACTACCATACCCACAGATGAATAGGGAAGAAAGAATTTGGTTGAAAGTTATTTGCACTTGCTTGATCCCTGGGGTGCATATGACTTATGTAACCCGGGATAGAGTCTGTCTGGTGTATTCATTGATGAAGGGGCTTGGGATTAATGTTCAGGCTGTAATTATTTCTGCCATGAAGAAAGCCAGATTGCATCAGGGACACCGGTATGGGTTTGGTGGTCTTCTCACAACCTACCTCAGGGGCCATGACATCGAAGAAGAGGCCCTTGATTACATCCCGCGCTTTGATCGTCGTGCTTTGGATGTCACTAAGACCAAAGCACCAGATACCACATTTGGGCCTGTGCTTACATTAGAAGAGCGACATGCTCGAGATGACCAATATATGGACAGAATGTATGGAATGCAGATGCTGCAACTGAGGATAGGTGGACGGCCCGCGACTGAGGATGAATTGTGGCAACTCGAGATGGATTACCCATTGAATGAGCATGTCCGAGCACTATGCAGAATTGGGCCCGCATTTGTAGAACCGGTGGAAGATGATGTACCCACCGATGAGGAGACTCGCCGGGATGACTCAGACATTGAGTCAGATGAAGATGGCGGAGAAGACTCGGACCTTGGGGATGAGGCAATGGCACTGGATGAAGAAATAGAACATTTTGATTGATCAGGGAGTTTACACCACCCAAACTTTGCTTTTAATTGCATATATGTGAACACTGAGGACAGTGTTCCGACTAAGAGTGGGGTGGGAGTTATTTTGGTTAGGTTCTGTGTTTATTCATCTGGGGGGAACATGAAGCATGAAATTGTAGTAAGTCTGTGTTGAGTTTGTGTTTGTGGGGTTGAATGTGAAATTGCGTTTGTGTTGTTGATGTATTGAATTGTTGTGGAATTATTTGTGCAGGTGATGTGATGAAAAATTTTAAAATATTTTTGCTATTTCTATTTTTAATTTTTAATTTTGGGTTTCTCGATTTTTGTTTTCGGTGCTTTTTCTGAGAATAGTCCCTTTGAACTGAAGTAATAGATAGAGATTGTTTCCTATGATGGATGGATGACGACCGTCTTAAGGGAAATTTAGTCAGTAGGTTTTGATTTTTGAACCCGTAGCTAATTAATGGTTTGACATTCTTGTTATGTGCTATACATGATTGTAAGATGCAAGTATGGTTAGTGTCGAAGCATGCAAGTGTTCTAAATATGTTTGAGACACCCAGGCTCTTTAATTTGACTCGATGTGATTAAAGCTTAATTTTTGAATTCTTGTGATTAGTTGAGTTAAGAGTCTGTTGAATATGTCTTGAATTGAGCATGTGTAGTGAGTGTAAGTTAATTGAATATTCCGTTCCATTGTGGAGGTCTAGAACTTTCCTGGTATGTATATAAAATGAAATGAAGGATGTAGAGTGTAGGAGACGATTTAGGAATTTCTTTGAATAAGCCAAATATCTAATCATTGCCTTACCTACCTTTAATGTTGAATCCTAGTGAGCCCCATTGAGCCTTAAGCCTGTTTTTTTGATAGCTACAACATAAGTCTAATCCTTTTTTCTTTCATTAGCCTTGTATTTGATCCAAAACTCCTAAGAGCTTAAGTGAAAATCCAAAAGAGTGAAGTAGTGAGAATCGAGAAAAAGAAGGAAAAATAGCAGTTGTGGAAGTTAAGATATAACTTAGAGGTTCACTTGTTTGAAAATGCTTGAATATTGGTAAGGAGTAAGAAAATAAATGAATGAAAATTTGCTTAAGTACTCCTTACCAATAAGCTAAGTGTGCCTAAGGAAATGGGAACAAGAAGAGGATAAGCGAAAATGAGGGTAAAGTGAGAGAAGAGATATTCCTAATAAAGGTGTGATGTATTAAAAGTGCTTGGGGAAGAACGTTGTGATTATTGAAGAATACCTACCTATCCTTAGCTTACATTACAACCTAAAAAGTCCTAGTTGATCTTACATGCAAACATCCTTAAATTAGTGGACTACAATATTAAGGGAAAGCTTATGGTTCACCACGTGATGCATGCGAATTCTTTGAGAGAGCGAGCGTAATTCTATTCATATACCCATTATTGTGATTTAAAAATTCATGAGTAAAAATGAGTAACTCTCTTGTTGTGAGGGCACATGTTTAATGAGGGATAACATTCATGTCGGATTTATTGATAAGTTGATTGGCATAAGTTTGCTGAGATTGAGAGTCAAATATTGAGGCTAGGAAGTCTTAACATAGTTAAATTTGATTTTAATGGTTAAATATTGCATGCACTAATTTTTACTTGCTATCTTAAACAGTCATTGTAGCCGTAGCTCGAATTGTCTTGCTAAATTAGCTATGTGTGAGTCTTCATTTGCATGA
>JACEIK010011690.1:0-34902 GCA_018107945.1 Datura stramonium | reverse complement strand
GGGTTAATCAATGAAAAATGGTCAATATTAGGCTCAAAATTAGGATCAAGGGATTCATTTTTATTTGGAAGGGTAATTTAAGCTAAAGTGGCTAAAATCAAAAATGGCCTATGATTATTTCCTAACCAACTATCCTAAAATCTATGTGAAGACCAATCGTGCAATTTCTAGATCCTCAATGCAGTATTGAACTAAGTATGAATCCTCACTTACTCATGGATCGATTTGCATTGAATCTACCTATCCAGTTCATGCACGGCTACGCTACAACTACACATGCTAATAATATAAATGTCATACAAAGATCCACAGAAGTCATGCAATTGTAATTAAAAAGATAACTAACATCAAAAAATTAAACAAGGTTATTTTCAAAAACATCAAACTAGTGCATTTATTGGCTATAAAGTATTCCTAAGCTACTTCTAAGTAAGGGAATAATAAAAACAACGTAGACATGCCAATTCTACTAGATAGCATGTCCAAGGGAAAATAAACATGGCAAGAAAAACCCTCGGACAAACAAGATACCCAAAAACTATAAGTACACCCCCCCTATTTAGAAAAACATGTTTTGTCCCCGAATCATCAACTGTAAGAACAAGGGAAAGGGACATACCTGTGGAGAATTAATCTCTTCTTTCATCTTGTGGATGTGGTACCTCCTCTACATTAGTGGTGCTAGCGCTGGCCAATGCACTAAATGGGAAGTCAATCGGGGGATTGGTTACCCCCTCCGTAGAAGCAGTCACCTCAGTGACCTCAGTCTCTAATGTGGCTGAATGTGGCTCCCCCAAAGGGTCCTCGCTTCTTGCAAATACTCTCTATGTAGTGGTGGAGCTCTCTACTCCTATAGCTCGTTCCTGCAACTCTGACATATGTGCATCTTGAGTTCACAGGCTCTTCAATCTCGCCCGCCTGTTGTCCTTCTTCTCCTTCTTTTTCCTCTTCATTGAGGGCTAGTCTCCAACCTTCTCCGAGACCCTCTTCTTACCATTTCCTCTACTAGCAACAGACAGGACCCAATATGCCTCCAAATGTAGCTCCTCATCGAGCTCCACATCTATTTCCGGAAGAGTGAGGATTCTAGAATCGCTGATTTTCTAGACGAAAACTCAATCATTTGTCTCCAAAAAGCCCCCAATTCCTCCCGAAGGTTTTTTGTGTCTAGATCCTCAGCTGGGCGCTCTTTGAAGCGGCACTTGAAAGTATCTATCTGTCTATGCAGTACCCTCACGATCTCCTCAATCTCCGCCTTCACTCAAGGCTTGATGTTCTTCATCATAGATTGAACCTTTCTCTCTATCACTATCAACCTTTTAGCTATCTTCTGGAGGAACTCTTGTGAGACCAATATATACCCAGCTGGGGTATGGCTAGAAAGTGCAAATGAAGTACTAGGAGCTGCCTTTGTGTGGCCTGCTTCTGTAGCAGGCATCTCATCCTTCTCCACTGAGGTGGGGGCATCAATATGCTCAACCCTAGTTACTCATGGTACTAGGACTGCGATAGGAAGTCTAACTCGGCTCACCAAGTTTAGCTTATCCCTAATTAGACCTATATTCACCATCCTCTGGCCTCCAATCACAGTATCAACCTCCATCTTTTCCATAAGGCCCACCTCTACACATAATCTGAACATGAGACTCAGGAATGGGATGGTAGTGCTCAATCCCAAAGCCCAGTCTTGGCTTTTCTCTACGGTGACCCTCGAAATATTGATGTTGTATCTCGACATGATACACGCCACCAAGGCTGCTCTATCTTCACTAAGGGTGTCTTCATTAATCATCGGTGCCAATCAGTGGAAGACTAGTGTCCAGCAAGCCTTCTCTTTGAAGTTCAACGAGGCTTTGGTGACCTATTTTCCACTAGCCACCCAGTCCACTTTCTCCTTGTCATCTGCTAGAATCCCAGCTAGCCATTAAATTTGGGTCTGCCTCTTCAAAACCCAGCTGCTTTACCCTTTTCAGGGCGTCCATTCTGTAATCAAACTCAGAGGTCATGTGTGGAGCTCTTAATTGTGGCCCATAGAGTAACCGACAAATAGTATGTTTGGAGATATCAATTGTGTGTCCTCGCACTAGCATGCTCTTGAGATTGGGCTGTTCTCTCAAATTTTTCCCACTTTTTTCATTTTTCCCATCATGGCCATACAATTAGCGTAGAACTGTCGGACCATTGTAGGGCTGTACTTCTCCGGAGTTCTAGTCATCTAGTCAAATCAATAGAAGCTGAATATTCGCTTCATTTCCTCTACCTCAATCAAGGTGCTTGTGAGGATCCGCAGTTCTTCCTGTATGCTCCGCCTAGAATGGTTCTTGGAGGTAAGAGGAAGACCCTGCTCATATATCGTCACGACCTGAACGGAGGCCCGGATCGTAACACGGGATAAGGAACCCCAAGAGGCCCCAGTTGACCCATGGAATAAGCATACATCTAAATCATTCACGAAACTGAAAAATCACAATATAATCATAGCGGAAGTATAACTCAACCATAACATAAGAATAAAAAATTCGAAGTTGAATAAATACATATATATATATATGAATAGCCTCTAAACATGACGAGTTGATGGGACAATATCCCAACTAGATCAAATACGGAAACTGAAATACACAAAAGAAATCTAAGTGATCTAATCCTAGGGAGATGAGGACTCACCCACAATATGAATGCTAAATCTGATAAGTTGACTATGAGCGGGGCTACCTAAGAACCAGGTCTTGTATCATGAAATAATATAGCTTAGAAAGTATGCAGTCAATACATGGAATGTACCGAGTATGCAAGGTAAGTAAAACCGATAAAGTAATTAAAATCATTTAAAGACAATGCATCCAGTAAGACAGAAACATTAAGAATTTGAGAGTAGGGCTTGCGTGCATTCTTTCTGAAATCATGATCTCTTCATAACATAACATGACATAGCTTCATAACATCATAACTGAATTGATTGACTCAAAGCTAAATTTTGGCATTTATAAGTAAAGCTGAACAATGAGTCAAACCTTCTTTAGAACATGCATAAATGTATAATAATCTCATGAGTAATAAAATATGCATGTAAGAAATCATGTGGAACAATGGGAGACTCCTCTTTTAACCGACATACCACGATAGAGCTTACGTGGTCCCAACTATCACACTCAACTGGGTAGAGCCGTCCAAAGCCTTTCCAGGTCTAGGGACGATACCATGATATCGATATCAAGCTCATGGGCCACTAGGGCCAGGGATAGCTCACAAGGGAAGTATCGAAGTAACATATATAATAGTATCAACCTACGGTTGCACGTAGTTCTGAGGTATAGGGTGATCGACCCTTAGTCTACTCGGTGCTAGACACTACTCCCAAAAATATACATATGCTCTACATCGTATATAATGAAGCTCAAAATTTTCTATTGATGAAGCTCAATAATCAACTACATCTCAAATATGAAATCATGTATATGAGAAGCTTTAGTTCAAAACATACCACAAGAAGAAAACATAATTGGGAGCCTTCGCTCCTAAACCATGTGATAAGCTTAATTCGGGGAATTCATCATTCATACTTAACATGTGAGCATTGCCCAAAGCTTTATCATACTTAGAAATACACAATTCTCATCAAAAACATAATTATAAACATGGGTAGTTTTAAAACATGCTTTTCATTATAATAGCTCATCATCATCATATACTCATCACAAATCTCATCTTTCATGAACATCTCATCAATAGGATTTTAATTCATAAAAATAGAAACATGATTTTAAATCGTAAATATTATCAAAATTGCCCAGTAGAATCGTAATCAAATCATACCCATGTATAGAAATATAAGATTTATGCATTTGGGTTAAACCCCATATATTAGACATAGGAAAAATTTCAAACTTTAGAGAGGGATTGGGCATGGGTGTAAAATAAATCACCTATTCATAACCCTATATACCTGGGTAAGATCAAATTTCAACACTCTTTGAAAGTAGAAGGGAGAATTGATGAAGAAGAGCTTGAGAACTAGCTTGATCACTCTTAATTCTTCCTAACTTTGCATGCATGAGAATGAATAGGTTAGGGAGACTTAACCTATCTTATCATACCTAGAAAATATCATAAAACGACGTAGTTACAACACTAGAGCATAGGAATAATGAAAATACCCTTAATGAAATACCTTGAAAAATCTGCACTGGATGATCCAACGGATGTACCAACAAATCATTGGAGGATACAATGACTTGTGGTATGATCCATTGTCTACGCTGCCAAGGCCCTGATCTCGGATTCAACCTACGGCTCAACAGGACAACTCATCCTTACCTCCAACAGGTCGTTGGTTCGATTGTCGATTGCCTCCTGAAGCTCCTGCACTTCCCCTCATAACGAGCCTCACCACAACTCGTTTTCTACTCCAAAGAGTCGTGGTATCCTTTTGTTAGGTACACCGGAAATTTTAGAAAACCCATACAATGACTCGTGACCACAGGTCATTACATCTCACGATGGGTAATGGGATGACCTGTTACATCCCCAATTGCTGAAATCTGTACCACCTACGACTCCAAATGATGAATCATTATTTTGGACATCGGGTATTCATTTCAGTCATTATTACAAACTAACCACAGACCAACACCTCCCACGACTATATCCAACTTGTCGTTGGTTGGACCGATGATCCTTTGGGTCGTCCGTCTTGCAACTTTTTTCCCAATTTTCAGCCAACTTTCATTTTTGATCCCGAGTGTAATCTTAGGCACTTTCGGGGTATTACATATATCTCCTGAGCACCGATTACTCTCCACCTAATAGTACTGTTCTCCCAAGGTGGAGTTTGGTCACCTTTTTCCTATGTGGCCTCGTTGCCTCTTATCCGGATTGGGCCTCCTTGGACCCTTCTTCCTCATTAGATCCAATCCCTATAACACCCCGAAAGTCCCTAAGATTATACCCAAGGGTTGAACTTGAGAAAACAGGAAAATATGCATTTTTGCACCAGAACGACTCATGGTACGAGTCGTGAGACCAAGTAACGGGCGGTAGAAGGAGTTGTGAAAAAGATCTGGGTTGAGGTGCCTAGATGTGCATTCTCAAAGTTTGAGTGCTTAATTGTCGATCCAATCCCTATAACACCCTCCCAAGACACCCAAGGGTTGAACTTGAGAAAAACAGAAAATATGCATTTGTCTGTAACTTACTCATGGTACGAGTCGAGATCAAAGTAACGGCGGTAGAAGGAGTTAGAAAAAGATCTGAGTCTTAAGGCCCAAAGAACGAGTCACACCATGAGTCGTGAAGGTATTACCACATATGGTTAGGGGGTCGTGGGGGAGGTGAATTCACGAGTAATGTCACGGCCCATGGTAGGAAACCTTGAGCCATGTGATGAAGTCGTGGAATTATTTAGAGGAAAAAATTAGCACTTGAGACCTGACCACTATTTGCCTCTCGATTCATGGTGTCTTATGATGAGTAATGATGGACTCCGCAGTGAGAGAAACCAGAAGGTTTCCAGTGGCCACAGTGGTCATGAGAGCACCATGAGTCGTTACTTATGGTACGACTCGTGGTTAGACCCGTGGATGACTGGGCAATGTGTAATTTTACCTGTGTTTTAATTATGGCAATTTTTAACCTAAGCTTCTCAACCCTAAATTATGTCATTTTTAAGCTCGCTAGGGGAGTTTTAAGAGGGTTAAATATATTCTAACCTATTCCCTCCCTACGAATGCAAACTAGAGGATTCCTAAGGAAGATCGCTTTGAACTCTGCACCTTGGCCTAACAATGAAAAAAGTGTAAGACTAGATTACCAAGCTATATAGGGCTATGAATAGAATTATCTTCACTCACGCCCAAATCCTCTTCTAAATTCATGAAATCTATGATTGATGAATATATGGGGTTTTAAATAATAAATTTGTGAAATTCTTCTTATATATCTATAATGGGTAAATTTTCTATTCATGTTATAATGTTGTTTTAAGATTCATTGACATGTTTTTTAGTGATTTCAATTAAAATTTTATGATTTCAAAGTTTAAATTATAGTGCCCAATTATGAAAGTTCATGAAGAGTTGAGATTATTATCTATGCTTTTTCAAATATGATGAAATGTCTATGATTAAAGTATGATACAAATTACCAATGTTTATATTCATGATTTTGACTATCAAGTCTATATCAAAGCATGTATAAGTTTATTTTGGCAAGCCCATGTGGTCAAGTATGTTTTATGATTTACTCTGTCTATGTCATATTTACCGTGATTGTTTTGGAGTCTATACTTCCACTTTTAAGCTTAGTATAGTTTGAGTCGAGGCTCATGATAGGTTTTATGGGACATGCATATACTATTATCATCCAGCTTCATTGCAAGACAATGGTTCTGCTTCATTGAAAATAATGGAGAGCATATGCATATTTTTGGGAGTAGTGTCTAGCACCGAGTAGGATAAGTGTTACACCCCGTAAGATTCCCGGCATCTAGTTGGCCTACTCGCACATTAGTTAAGCATATTTGAAAGTCATACGTGCTAGGAAAAGGCCTGGGAAAAGATCAAACGAAAATCTTGTCGAACCACTGCGGAAGGCGCCAGGGCAGAGCCCTCCGCGTTGGCGCCGTGTCATGGAGGCGGGGCCACCGCGTTGGCCTGGTGGACGTTGCCTGGTCCAGCCTGGGCATATAAAGCCCCCACTTGGCTTCAGATGATATATCACTTATTATAATTTCCAAAAGCGTAGAGAACAGAGAGAGACGAAGAGGAGAATTATATTATCGTTTGATTATGCTGCCAAACGTAGTCTAAACTCAAATTAACCTCAAAATCGGTATTAGCAACAGGGAGCATTTTTACGGATTTTGTTTCGCGAAATACGGCCGACGAATCGCCGAGCTACCGGACTAAGGTAAGTAGAATTGTTCCAAACTAGTGTCTAATGTGCTCCTAGCTGTGAAGTGAATACTTCTCCCTTCTGGACTTCTGAAAAATAGCAAGTTTTCGACCGTCGTTCAATAAGCCTATGTTTAGGCTAAAATTATATCGAAAGTGACGCCGTCCTTCGGAATAACATTGTATCTAGTGCTAATTGATGTATCTCCTGACCAATTCCTCACTCTGCTTGGGCTGCAAATACGCCAAACTCCCCATGGACTTACGACTGAGAGCATCTGCTACAACATAGGCTCTTCCCGGGTGGTACAGAATATCCACATCGTAATCTTTTAGCAATTCCAACCACGACGCCAGAAAGGCATTCAACTCTCTCGAGTGAAGATATATTTGTAGGCTCTGTGACTGTGAAAATATTCACATGAACACCATACAAATAATTTCTCCACATTTTCAAGGCGTGGATAACTGCGGCTAACTCCAGGTCGTGGGTAGGGTAGTTCTTCTCGTGTTTCCCTCAGCTGTCTGGAAGCATATGCAATTACTTTACCATGCTGTATCACACAACCCAACCCGATGCCCGATGTCACAATATACCAATAACCTCCGTACCTTCCTAATGCTAACACTGGAAGTGGAGGTCAATCTATCTTTCAGTTCCTGGAAACTCTGCTCGCATGCCTCTGTCCGCTAAAACTTTGTTGCTTTCTGTGTCAGTTTGGTCAGAGGTGCCGCAATAGTCGAGAAATCCTTTCAACGAACCTCCCGTAATACTCCCGCTTAATTCCGTAGTGCGCTGATTTCACGGAGTGGTAGGCCTAGGCCATGATTTGACCGCTTCTATTTTCCTCGTGATGTCAACTTGTATACCAGCATCAGACACAATGGGCCCTAAGAAGGCTACTGAGTTAATCCAGAATTCAGCACTTGGAAAATTTAGCATATAACTCGAAGGTCCTTAAGGATCTGGAGCACCGTCCGCAAATGAGTCCGTGATCCGCTTCGTGAGCTAGATTACACTAGAATATCATCAATAAACACTATTACGAACAAAGTTCAGGTATGGCCTGAAAATACTGTTCATCAGGTCCATGAATATGGCTGGTGAATTCGTTAACCCAAAGGACATGACTAGAAATTCAAAGGGGCCATATCGTCCTTGGAACGCTTAGAATTTCTTTCACGTACTCGAACCCGATGATATCAGACCGCAGTCAATCTTAGAGAAATATCTGGTCCCTTATAACTGATCAAATAAGTCATCTATTCTGGGAAGCAGGTACTTGTTCTTCACTGTAACTTTATTTAACCGCCGATAATCTATGCACATACGGAGGAGCCATCTTTCTTCTCACAAATAGAACGCGTTAATTCTATGGTGAAGTACTCAGCCAGATGAAACCTTTATGTAATAAATCTTTCAGCTGCCCTTTAGTTCGAGTTCTGCAGTGAGTACGATAGGAAAAAAAATTGATATAGGTTGAGTGCCTGGTAACAAATCAATAGCAAAATCTATTTCCCTTTCTGGGAATACTGCAAAATCCCATCTCAAAACACATCAGTGGAACTCAACACCACCTAACATACTCGGAGGAACAGACTGCCTCTGACATCCCTGAACTCTAACTAGGTGGTAAATACATCCCTTAGTTATCAATTTCCTGCCTGAAGATAGGAAATAACTACCTTTTGGCGTAGCCGTGTTTACCTTTCCACTCCAAAGACCGCCTCCGGAGCGGAATCGGAACCGCCTCGGTCCAACATTCAACATTGGCATAGCACGGCACTAGCCAATCCATACCCATTATGGCATCAAAGTCTATCATCTCTAACTCAACCAGATCTACTGTAGCCTCAGAGGTCAGCAACCTCTACCGTACATCCTCGGTAAATTCTCGCTAGCTACAATCGAGTCACCGACGGGTGTATTACCGAAAAGGTCACGGTAACAATTCTGTGCAATATTGAACTTTCGTGCCACAATTGGGGTAATATATGACAAACTAGTGGGACTGATCAATCAATACATAAGCAGGGCATGAACGGATAGTCATCGCATTCGCCAGCATTGCCATCCGAGACGCCCTTCCGAGTCATGTCTCCCCGGTAGTGTATAAGTATGGTTTGAGCCTGTACTCCTAAACCGGAGGCTCCTGATCTACCTCGGCCTTCTGCCTACTGAGCCTGGAAGGCCCACACCCCGCTGGAGGCCGCTGGAGTTCGTGGCCCCGCGTATCCCCCGTCCCGACCGTCTCTACTCCCCGACTGGCCGGACACCATCCGATGCCCCTCCTGACCGCAAATATAACACCCAGTGAAGCCATATTTACAAGCTCCGAATGTGGTCGATTGGAAAATAAGGGCGGTGGTGAGGGTGCTATCTCGCTTCCGTTTCTCCTTCATCATGGGCATTCTATCGTTTCTAGAAGTGCCACTAGGCTCTGACTGCCCTTTACGAGCATATCTTACCGCTGCTGATGCTGTGGTGGAGGTGGGGGTCTAGGGGGTCTATCTGATAATCGAGGCCTGGTCCTCTCTCCGAACTTCCCTTTGCATCTCGTCCGGTCTATCTCTCGGCTGCTCCCGAATGATCTGCCTACTACTCTGTTGCCGCTGTCTAAGACCCTCAATGGTCTGAGCAAAGGCCTGTACTCAAGGATATCCCATATCCTCTCGTAACGCCGTCATATGCCTCGGGCGATATTCCGGATTCACTCCATAATAAATCTCTGCGGAACTCATTGCATAGTATCAACAAATGCTGAGCATAACGGGCTAAGGAGTCAAAACTGTAAAGCAAGGCCCGCGTACGCTCCTCGCCCCCTGCTCTAGATGCAGAAACTGATCCATCCGGGCCCGCCGGATTCTCATGGCAAATAATGGTCTAGGAAGGCTCGAGAAGTCGGGTCCAGCCTGAGAAAGATCTCTCCCTCGGGACCTTTCCCAACTCTCGTACCACAATATAGCTATATCCCGTAACTAAACACTGCCAGCTCAACAGACTCTGAAGGGGTTACATGCATAACTCGGAATATCCTCTACATCTGATCTAGAAAGTCCCGAGGGTCACCCGATCTCGACCCCCAGAACCGGGGACCCAAAGGCCAAAATTCCTGCACTGAACCGCTTGACCCATCTGAAGATTCTGCTGCTGCAGGTGGCGCTAACTGGCATTGTACAGCCATCATCTGTGCCATCATAACCACAGCCAAGCATGAACTCTCCCGGGACCGATGGCGAAGGCACAGGAGCTATCGGGGCCGGTGGGGGACCCCCAACATTTCCCGATGTGAGGGGACTGCTGAGATGGCTGTGATGAAGCCTCTATGTCGCCCTCAGATCGGGCTGACTTCCGGTCTGAATCTGGAGGCATCCTGCTAGTGCCTTCTCCTTCAAGGTGTCTAGTCTTCCCCGCCCTCGTGCGGTGGCATCGCGAGCCGCCATTCTTATTCGTAGGACAAAGAATATGATAAGTTTTAGGGACTCAACCCTATACTGTACCGCTCTAAAGCACGACTGACTGAGAAAGAAGAGTAACCATCCTATCATGCCTTGCAGCCTTCCTACCTATAGTATGTGGTGCACAACACATCCATAGATTAGATTCTACTTAGCACGGCTTGAAGACTCCCCGGGACACGAATTCCGCTTCGATACCAGTTTGTCACGCCCCTGCCTTGGGGGCAAGGACTGGCACCTGGTGCCCTAGAAGAACCTAGACTACTAATCAGGCCAGAGGCACATCTGGTGCCCTCGCCAGCTTCCCATCTCAGCCTCTGGAAAACAAAGGGCTATATAATGGCCGTAAACTCGGCCTCCGTCCATCCGCCTATAGCCGTCTATACCTGTAATAACAAATGACCAGAACATACTCATAATCAGGAATCTGCGTGATGACACGCCACCATGCCGACTAGTCATCTCGAAACATAAACACAAGAATACTGTAAGACTACGTGACCAAAGAAGCGTCACCACTACTGTCAAGCTTCGGCCCCACGGCCAACATAAAGACAAAGATACTGAACAACTATACAACTGCACGATCTGACACGACCGGCCCAACTGACCACGGGGAGATAAATATACAATCATAGTTCTATGAGTAATAATAGAAATGATCTACAGGGCCCCACCTACCCATACCGTACATCAAAATGAAAAAGAGCTACACCTCTGGGAAATCAGACACCAGATGACAGGAGCTGACAATTCAATAGCTGGCTGGAAATCAATGCAGGGACCGCTCCTCGCTCCTGCGGAGTACCGCAGTGCAGGTAATGCAACATCTACTGGCGTCAGCACTGGCCGGTACCGAGTATGCAAAGCAACTGAAATAACAGAATGAAAACAACCAAACATAGACAGCATATCTAGCAAATCTGTATGGCAGGAGATAACTGAATCTCAAGAAACTGCAACCGAATCATACTTCGCACCGATAAGGCGGAGGCGCACTGCAAACGCGACGGCTCGCCGCCTAGTAGCTAGTATATAACACATAAATAGATATACAAGTAAAGCAAGATAATACCAACCCCCATAAGCCGGATGGTACCAAGGCAAACAATCTATATACCCCTACCCGTGTCAAAACCACCAAAAATAAGTCACTCTACTCCTCTCGCTTCTCTCGGAGCTCCTCTACTGCCCCCTGGGTCTCTGACTTGGGCCATAGCCTCTGATGTAAATAACCGTGTCTGATTCTGAGGACTCCCGTACGTACGCAACATATAGGGTCCGCCCTGGAATCCTCAATGTGGCTATCGAACCTGAGGCCGCACTCGCCCCCGGAACAAGTCAACAGGGAGATAACTGTAAAGCTGATCAGGCTGCTATGAGGAAAGCCATCCCATCTTCGGGTCCAAGCCGGGGACGGAATGCCACCCCTCGTAGTGACGTAAACCCACCCGCCGCTGGGCGACACGATTACCAACCTGTGGGCGGCGACGCCAATAAGGGGCACTCATGCCACAACAAGTCTCAACAAGCAAATAGCACATATGAATAGCAAGCATGTATAACTCAAAAAGGCTATCTCGAAATCTGATTTCTTATTCTACTTTTCTCAGACAACCTGATTCTTTACCTGATTATACGATTCTCAAATCTTTCTTTAACTGATAATTCAGCCGTGATACTGCTCCAAATGGCTAGTTTGTAGCCATAATGTTGCTTGTCTATCCGCTTTACTTTTACTAACTTTTATTCTAAAATCGCTTTTTATTCTACAACATGCTTGCTAATCATACAATAGGCTATATACCGAATCTCTAAATACTAACTCGCCCTTTGGCGCATGCTGACTAACTTTCGGACTGAATACGACACACAACGCAAACTCAGCACTACTGGACTTACTCACTTTCACATCAACCTGAGAACTCAAATACGGAGTTTACTATGATTCACAGTTAAGGACTTACTAACTTGCCGAAGAACAACTTCATTACTACCTTAACCTCGAGTTATCTGACCATTGGATGAGGCTCGGCCAGTATTCCAGCTATTTCACCCAATTGCATTCATATAGACATCAATTAGCACTAGATACAACGGTTATCTTGAAGGACGACGTCACTTTCGATATAATTTAGCCTAACTTAGGCTTATCGAAAGACGGTCGAAAACATTCTATTTTTTCGGAAGTCCAAGGAGAAGTATTCACTTCACAAATACTAGAGCACATAGACACTAGTTTGGAGCAGTTCTACTTACCTTAGTCTGGTAGCCGATCTATCTGTCGGCTGTATTTCGCGAAAACAAAACCGTAGGAATGCTCCCCGTCGCTAAATACCTCGGTACCCGAGGTTAATTTGAGTTTAGACTACGTTTTGCGTCGTAATCAAACGATAATATAATTCTCCTGTTCGTCCCTCTCTGTTTTTCTACGCTTTCTGGAAATTAAATAAGTAATATATCATCACAAACCAGGCGTAGGGTCTTTATATACTTGGGCTTGAACAGGCCCAATGTGTCACTGAGCCAATGCGTGGCCCCGCCTCCGTGACACGGGGGGTGCCAACGCGAAGGGCTCTTCGCCCCGGCGCCTTCCACGGTGGTTCGACAGGATTTTCGTCCGATCTTTTCCCGGGCCTTTTCCTAGCACGTATGACTTTCAAATATGCTTAACCCATGTGTGAATAGGCCATCTAGATGCCGAGAATCTTATGGGGTGTAACATTCTCCCCCCTTAAGAACATTCGTCCTCGAATGGAAAATGCCATCTGAGGACTTCTCAACTTATCTTGACTTACTACCTTAAAAAAAATTTCGGCAGAGTTTCCGTAATATGGACTATCCCAAAACCCGAAACGCAAAAGTCCAATACGTGCACTCCAATACTATAAAGTTCACTCGGGATAAACCTAAACATCAATCCTTCCTTACTATGAATATACAACTATATGTGCCATATAAATAATAATACGGACATACCTGCCGCCTGACTAGGCCTGAAATAAGTGAGGATATCTAGCTTCATATCTTCCTCAACCTCCCAGCCGTCATTTCCTCTCGGTTCCTATTGGCTAATCAATGCTTGATGACGCACATTCAGTTCTCAATCTGTGAATCTGTCTTCTAGGATAGCTACTGGAACCTTTTCGTAGGCTAGCTCTTCTGTAACTGGATATCCCGACTGAATCGCTTTGACGGGTCTCCTAAGCATTTCTTAGCATGGATATATGAAAGACTCGATGAATCGCATTCTAGTTCGAGTCAAGTTCAATTCATACGCCACTTGGCCTATTCTTCTGCGAATCTGATATGGTCCGATAAAACCTTTTGGGCTTCGAGCTTACCTTTCTTGCCGAATCTCATCACCCCTTTCATCTGAGACACTTTCAAAAATACCTAGTCATTCACATGGAATCTGTGCTTCAAGCGTGGGTAGAGAACATGATATGATCTCTCGCGACTCTGCAACACAGGCGTCTCCTCATAAGCTTTACTTTTCCTCTGACTGCTGAACAATGTCTGTCCCAATCAATGCTGATCTACCCCAAACCAGCCAACCTGGGCGATCTCGCATTTTTGCCCGTATAAAGCTTCAAAGGTTTCATCTCAATAGCGAGTGATAGCCGTTAATATAAGCAAACTCGATTAGGGGCAATTGCTCATCCCAGCTACCACTAAAGTCTAGCACACATGCTCGCAAACAGACTTCTAGCCGGAATGGTGCTGCTCAGCCCAACTTACATCCGTCCGAGGGTGAATGCGGTACTCAAATTAATCTCTAAGGCATTCGCACCTCTCCGAAACGACTGCCAGAATCTAGCCGTAAACTGTGCTCCTCTGTTTGAAATAATGGATACTGGCACCGTGCAATCTGGACTATTCCTCGGCTATACAACTCATAATCTTTCGCCGAGAAGGTGTCTTCACCGGCAAGAAATGAGCCGACTTGGTCAATTCACAACTATCACCCATAAAGAGTCATGTCTATAGCACATGGGGTAATCCTACCACAAAATCCATATTCACTGCTTCCCACTTCCAGAGAGGCACAGCTATGTCCTGAGTCAAACTGCCTAGTTTCTTACGCCTTGCCAATTGCTAAGTGCCATAGGACACTCGGGCAACAAAACTGGCAATTTCTTTTTCATACCTAGCCACCAGTAGTTTTCTTTGATATCATGGTACATTTTCATCGCGCCAGGGAGGAGAGAATAGCGGTGCAATGTACCTCGTTCATAATCGGCGCAAAGCCTGCCATCTGGAACACAGAGACGGCCTTTACAACGCAGCACTCCATCCTCTCGCTACTGAAATCTAGCGCCTTCCCTCGCTAACCAGGTCAGATTCTATACTACCATTCTTTTACTTCCGCAACTAATGACGACATGGCGGTGTTATGAATTACCGCTCTAGTGTCCTTCATTTCTGTTACACGAACGACTAAATTGACCAATTGGTGTATTTTCTCTTGATAATTCTTGTTCGGCCAAGGCACGCCTAAACTCCTAATGAATTTGTAGCTAAGGGCATTTGCTACTTCATTTTCTTCAATCATACAACGTATTCATATTTAGAGAACTTGGCATATAATTGACGGTCATACTGGCCTCTTATGCCGAAGAAACTGACAGGTAATCTACCAGTATAGCTAGAGCTTATTTGGCTTACCGTCGCATGCTAAAGCTACTTGTTGGCCGGGATAACTCGAACGATCGTCTGCGCAACTTATGCCTTTATCTGATCAGAAGATCCTGTTATTGATCATGATCCCTAATAATCTGGCCGGATAACCTTGCATAACTGAATGGCTGGGCTTAATCAGACTTACTCCTGTGCGATCAATCTCCGGATCTTCACGGGGAGTCTACTCGATTTCTTGGTCTTAGTAAACATTGTGCTAGTAGAGTACCACCAATTTCTTAGATGCCTTGTGCGTGTCCACTTGGATTTATACTGCTATTCTGAGAATTCTTGGTCTTATGAGCTATTCTGTAAAAGACTGGCCCCTCTTGCCAGGCTCTGTATCTGAATATCTTACGAGAGCCAGCTGAGATACTAGTTTGTCACCGATCACCGATGTGGACCCTTTCTTGGGGTACCCACGGTTTATCTGACTGGGATGGCCGGCTGACTTGCTGGGTGTTTCCACATAATAATTGCTAGGTTGACTAAGGTCAACTCTCACCTACAGGACTGGAAAACGATGCATGGCCACTTAACATAATCGAATATAATTCGCATTACAATCTCCGAAGTATGCCTATTCGGTCTCTACTCTGGTTCTAGCACATGCACTAATGTTGCTGATCTTTAGGATGCTTCCCTCGTTAATACATGCGCTGCTGGTCGTTAGACCGTCAACTGTGCCCTATTATCTAGCCATCCGATTCAGGCTATTAACTCGTAAGTTTCTAAATCCTAGATTCGGCAACAATATAAGTCTATTAACTTAATAGCTAAGAGCTGAGACAGTTTCTATAGCTTCATACGTAAGTCACACTTAACCTGCCCCTTCTCTTCTCTCTCTTTTTTTACAAGGGGTCCCTTCAAAGTAGTATTTGATCTGTATATATTTCCTAGCACTAATCGTAATCCGGGTGATTGTAACCCCTATTGCGTCTAATCACAACATATCTGTTATCTGCACATATATCAATAACTACGTACAATACATACTGAATTCTTGCAGCGATACGGCAATCTTTGGACATGCTTTGCTGAGTCTCATACCGTACACATGATATACTGCTTCTCTAAGGTCTGATAATATCTCCTTCCCTCTCTTTATCATTTCCAGACTTTAATCCCATTTTGATGTAACAACATATGAGCTTGATTATGGCCTGCTATTGAAATTTCGCCCTCTTACAATGTGGGGTCAACACCCGAACCTTGTGGCCTTACTTTGGCATTATATTGAGAGCCCATGACTGTCTGTCAGGCCTTATCTCTAGGCCACACTAGATTAAAATTGTTGTATCGGTAATTTCTTAACTTCTCCATAAGCGATTATACTGCGGCATTCTGAACCAATCTTACTCAAGGTCAGTCCGAGGCTTAGTCCTTAATACGATATTTTATCAATCTGGGGTAATTCTAATTTCCCCACAAAATCTGGTACTCCTGCTTCTTTTCCTTTATCTTACTTAAGCCGAACTCGGGCGTTCAAGGTAATCTGCCTTCTGTTAATCGTGCTACCGGTCAAGTCTCAGCTTCATACTTCTTCTGACTTACAGTCAGACCTATCTGATTCACATGACCTCTCTACCTTTCGATATCACAACTGAATCATATCTATAATCTTGCAGGTATATCTTGCTGTTTGCTAGCTGCTCATGGCGGACTTGGCCTTTTCTTAACTCGAACTTTACTATTACTAGACATTCTTCACTAATCGTGCCTCTTACCCCGCTTTCGGGTGAGCTAGCAGTCTTACTTACTCTTTACGCTCACTAACATTTACTGGAATTAATCAATCTATCTTTACTTACTGCTTGTTTTGGGCAGTCTCACCTAATTATTATGCCCCTTTACTGCATCGAATCAAGGTCAAGAGGTAGGAATAGCCCTTTTCTTATAGCAACAAATGTAAAACATATAACTGCATTCACATCTCGAAAAGATGGATTTGGGAAATTTTGCATTTCCTCTTTCTAATACTCATCTGATAGTTTGACCTTGTCTGTAATCTTAATCAGATCTTATTCTTCTGGCTTCCTATTCTAACGTTATCAACGTATACCGGGAATAGTACCGATAAAGGTATCACCGGGAGGTCTCGGTACCTCCTCCGCCGCCGAAGTATCTTGTAACTGGCTGATGCCCTTCTGTTGCCATATCTGATCTTTAGCCTGTGATAATGCTGATCTGCCTTTGTATCCGTAATCAAAGAATACGGTAAGTTTTTAGGGACTCAACCCTATACTGTACCGCTCTAAAGCACGACTCACTGAGAAGTAAGTAACCATCCTATCATGCCTCAATAGCTGCTCCTCCCTGCCTATAGTATGTGGTGCACACTACATCCATAGACAAGACTTGACTTAGCACGGCTTGCAGACTCTTTGGACATGACCTCGCTTCCTACAAAAGGGAAATAGATTTTGCTATTGATTTGTTACCGTAGCACTCACCTCTATATCAATTCCTCCCTATCGTATGGCTCCCGAGAACTCGTGAGAACTAAAGGAGCAGCTGAAAGATTTGTTGACAAAGGTTTCATCAGGCCGAGTTCTTCACCATGGGGTGCGCCGGGCTCTATTTGAGAGGAAGAAAGATGGCTCACCCGTATGTGCATAGATTATCAGCAGTTGAACAAAGTTACAATCAAGAACAAGAATCCCCTCTAATAGATGATTTATTTGATCAGTTACAGGGAGCCAGATACTTTTCTAAGATTGACTTGCGGTCCGGATAATTGGTGTTCGAGTACGTGAAAGAGATATTCCTAAAACGGCGTTCTTCGGTGACCCGATATGACACTTTAATTTCTAGCCATGTCCTTTGGGTTAACGAATGCCCAAAGAATATTCAAGTGAACCCGATGAATGTATTTTAGACCATACCGACCTGCTTCGTAATAGTATTTATTGATGACATTCTGGTGTCTTCTTGCTCTGGAATCAAATCACCGACTCATTTGCGGATAGTGCTCCGTATCCTCGGGACCGCCAGTTATATGCTAAGTTTTCCAAGTGTGAATTCTAGCTTAATCTCAAAGAGCCTTCTTAGGCACATTGTGTCGGATGCTGGTATACAAAAGGATGTTTAAGATAGAAGCAGTCAAATCATGGCTCAGGGCCTACCACCCGACTGAAGTCCGTAGCTTTCTTGGGGTTAGTCAGGTATTACAGGAGGTTTGTTGAAGGGTTCTCTACTAGCAGAGGCACCTCTGACCAACCGACATGTAGCAGCAAAGTTTCAAAGTGGATAGAGGCATGCAGCAGAGTTTCCAGAATCAAAGACAGAGCTAACCCCGCCCCAGTGTTAGCATTGCCGGAAGGTACAGAAGGCTGCTGGGTATATTGCGACGCATCAGGCATCGGGTTGGGTTTTATGCTTGATGCATCATGGTAAAGTGATTGCATATGCTTCTAGACAAGCCTAAGGAAACACGAGAAACTACCCTACCCATGACCGAGTTAGCCGCACGGATCCATGCCTTGGAAAAATGTGGAGACATTATTTGTATGGTGTTCATGTGAATATTTTCACAGTCAAAAGGAGCCTACAGTATATCTTCACTCAGAGGGAGTTGAATCTGCGACAGCATCGCTGGTTGGAATTGCTAAAAGTTTACGACGTGGGATATCTCAGGACTCACCCGAAGAGCCAATGCTGTAGCGCATGCTCGCCGTAAGTCCATGGGGAGTTTGGCGTATTTGCAGCCCGAGTACGGGGAATTGGCCAGGGAGATACATCAGTTAGCTAGCCCAGCTGTCCGTGTAGCAGAAACAGAGGACAACAGAGCGGTAGTTCAGAACACCGCTGTATCTTCCTTAGCTGTGAAGTAAAGGAACGGCAATATGAGGATCTCGACCTAGTTCGGCTTAAAGATTATATTCCGCCGGGGAGCGATTTCCAGGGCAATGAGGATAGAGTGTTGCATTGTAAAGACCGTCTATGTGGTCTAATGTTTCAGGCCTGCCAGCAGATCATGAACGGAGGAAGCATTGCGCCCACTATTCTCTCCACCCGCGACAAAGATGTACCATGACTATCAAAGAAAACTACTCAGGCTGGGCATGAAAAGAGAAATTGCTAAACTTGTAGCCCAGTGTCCTAACTGCCAAATAGGCAGAACATCGAAACCGTGTGGTTTGACTCAGATATAACTGTGCCTCTCTGGAAGTAGGAAGCAAGAATATGGGATTTTGTGGCATTACCTCGTACTCAAACATAGACATGACTCTATATGGGTGATAGTTAATGTATTGACCAAATCAAATTACTCGCTAGTGAGAACTAACTTCTCGGCCGAAGATTATGCTGAGTTGTATATTCGAGAAATAGTCAGATTGCACGGAGTACCAGTATCCAAGGCTTGTGAAAGAGGGAGCACAATTTACACAGATTTTGGCAAGCTGTTTCAGAGGTCTCTGCACAGACAATTGAGTACCGCATTCCACCCTCGATGATGGACAAAAGGAACGCACCATTCGTACGCTCGAAGATATGTTGAGAGCATGTGTGCTAGATTTCGGTGGTAGCTGGGATGAACATTAACCCCTCATTGAATTTGCTTACAACAACTATCACTCAGCTATCCGTGATGGCTCCTTTCGAGGTTTCTTTATACGCGTAAAAATGCAGATCGCCGCTGGCTGGTTTTGAAATAGGAGAATCAGCACATTGGCCAGACATTGTTCAAGAAATAAGAGAAAGTAAAGCTTATCGAGAACGCCTACTGACCGCACGTAGTCGGCCAGAAATCATATGCGATGTACGGCGCGTAAAACCTGGAGTTCGATGTAGTGGATCGGTATTTTTGAAAGTGTTCGATGAAAGGGGTGATGAGATTCGCAAGAAAGGGGTAAGCTCAGCCCAAGGTTTGTCGGCCATCAGATTCGCAGAAGAATAGGCAAAGTGGCGTATGAATTAAACTTGCCGTCAATTGTAACTGCTCATCCGGCCTTCATGTATCCATGCTAAGGAAATGCTTAGGAGACCCGTCAAGAGCAGTTCTCAGTCCAGATATCCAGCATGGAAGAACCTGCCTACGAAGAGTGTTCCGTGAGCTATCCTAGACAAGACAGATCTGCAGATTAAGAACTAAAGATATTACGAGTGTCGAAGTATTATAGCGTAACAGAACCGAGAGGAAATGACGTGTGAGGCCGAGGAAGACATGAGTTAGATATCCTCACTTATTCCAGGCCTAGTCAGGCTTACGTATGTCCGTATTATTATTTATGCAGCACCTATAGTTGTATATGTATGAAATGAGAAAGATTGATGTTTAGCTGTTCAAAGGAACTTTATAGTATTGTGTGGAGAAATTCGTATTGGACTTTTTCGCATTTCAGGTTTTGGGGATAGTCCATATTGCATGGGAAACTCTTTCAAACTTTTCTAAGTAGTAAGTCAAGATAGTTGAGAAGTCCTCTAGATGGCAAAGTCATACGAGGTAGAATGTTCTTAAGGGGGAGGGAGAATGTTACACCCCGTAAGATTCCCTCGCATCTAGTGGCCTACTCGCATGTTGCTAAGCATATTTAAAAGTCATAATGTGCTAGAAAAGGCCCGGAAAAGATCGGACGTAAAACTTGCCGAACCACCGCGGAAGGCGCCAGGCGTGAGCCTCCGCTGGCGCCGTGTCACGGAGGTGGGGCCACCGCTGTTGGCCTGTGACACGCTGGGGCCCGTCCAGGCCCAAGTATAAAGCCCCCACTCGGTTTGAGATGATATATCACTTATTTAATTTCCTTAAAGCGTAGAAAAAAGAGAGGGACAAAGAGGAGAATTATATTGGTCGTTTCTGATTACGCTGCCAAACGTAGTCTAAACTCAAATTAACCTTAGGTACCGAGGTATTTAGTAGCAGGAGCATTCCTACGGATTTTGCTTCTATGAAATACGGCCGACCTAATCGTCGAGCCACCGACCTAAGGTAAGTAGAATTGCTCCAAACTAGTGTCTATGTGCTCCTAGCCGTGAAGTGAATACTTCCTTCCTCGACTTCGAAAATAGCAAGTTTCTCACCGTCTTTCGATAAGATTATGCTTAGGGTAAAATTATATCGAAAGTGACGTCGTCCTTTAGAATAACGTTGTATCTAGTGCTAATTGATGTCTATATTAATGCAGTTGGGAGAAATAGCTGGTATGCTGACCGAGCCTCGTCCGGCAATGGATAACTCGAGGTTAGGTATGTAGTTGTTCTTCTGGGTAAGTTAGTAAGTCTTAGATTGCAAAGGCGGCAGGTGGTGGTAATCAAGTAGTAAACTCCGTATTTGAGTTCTCTGAGTTGAATGTTGAGAATTGGAAAGTCTAGTAGATTCCCGGGGTTTGCGTTGTCGCACGTATTCAAATCTCGAAAGTTAGTTAAGCATGTGCGCCAAAGGGCGAGTTAGCATTTCAGATTCAGTATAGCCTATTGTATGATTAGCAAGCATGTTGTAGAATAAAAAAGAAACAGATTTTTAGAATTAAAAGTTAGTAAATTAAAACTAGATAGACAAGAAGCACATGCCACAAACGCAGCCATTTAGACAAGATCCTAGCTACGCATTATCCAATGCTTAAAGAAAGATTTCAGAATCAATATAATCAAGAAGAATCAGTTTAGTACAGAAAGAAATCAGAATAAGAAATCAGATTTCAGATAACCTTTTCAGTTATACATGCTTGCTATTTATATGTGCTATTTGCTTGTTGAAACTTGTTGTGGCGTGATGGCCCTTATTGAGCGTCCGCCGCCCCCGGGTTGGTAATCGTGTCGCCCACCGAGCGTGGTGGGTTTACGTCACCTGAGGGTGGCATGCCATCCCCAACTTGGACGAAGATGGGATGAAGCTTTCCCCATAGCAGCCTGTCAGCTTTGCATAGCTATCTCCTCGTTGACTTGTTCCAGGGAGCAAAGTACTTCCGCCGTATAGCCCGTTGAGAGTCTGGGTTCAAACCCTATCTCAGCATCGTCGTACAGAGTCCTCCGGGACTCAGACATGGTTATTTATATCAGAGGCTATAGGCTCAGATGGCCAGAGGCTGAGTTTATAGCGGTTATATAGCCCTTTGTTTCCAGGAACCTGAGATAGAGCTAGCCAGGCACCAGATGTGTCTCAGCCGCCCGCTAGTAGTTCATATCCTTCTAGGCACTCCGGGTGCGCTCATACTCCCCAAGGCGTGTTTAGGAGACCCATCAAGAGTAGTCCCAGTCCAAGATATCCAGGTTATGGAAGAACTGGCCTACGAAGAGGTTCCAGTAGCTATCCTAGACAGATAGATTCGCAGATTAAGAACTAAAGATATTGCGTCTAATAAAGTATTATGGCATAACAGAACTGAGAGGAAATGACGTGGGACGCGGAGGAAGTCATGAAAGCTAGATATCCTCACTTATTCCAGGCCTATTCAGGCGACAGGTATGTCCAGTATTTTATTTATGCAGTATCTTGTAGTTGTATATGTATGAAATGAAAAGATTGATGTTTAGCTTTCCAAAGGAATCCTTTAGTATTGTGCGGAGTACCCGTATTGGACTTTTCTGTATTTCAGGTTTTGGGATAGTCCATATTGCCAGGGGAAACTCTGCCGAAATTTTCAAGTAGTTAGTCAAGATAAGTTAAGAAGTCCTCTAGATAGCAGTTTTCATTCGAGGACTAATGTTCTTAAGGGGGGAGAATGTTACACCCCGTAAGATTCCCGGCATCTAGCTGGCCTACTCGCACGTTAGTTATGAATATTTGAAAATATACTGTGCTAGAAAGGCTCAGAAAAGATCGGACGCAAAATCCTGTCGAACCACCGCGGAAGGCGCCGGGCAGCCCCTCCGTGTTGGCGCCGTGTCACTGAGGCGGCCACCTGTTGGCTCGTGACACGTTGGGCCTGTCCAGCCCAAGTATATAAAGCCCCCACTTCAGTTTGTGATGATATATCACTTATTTAATTTCCAGAAAGTATAGAAAAACATAGGAGAGACGAAGAGGAGAATTATATTATCGCTGTTGATTACGCTACCAAACGTAGTCTAAAACTCAAATTAACCTCAAAAATCGAGGTATTTAGCAAGAGCGAGCATTCCTACGAATTTTGTTTCGCGAAATACGGGCCGACGAATCGTCGAGCTACCGGACGAAGGTAAATAGAATTGCTCCAAACTATTGTTAATGTGCTCCTAGCTGTGAAGTGAATACTTCTCCTTCCGACTTCAAAATAGTAAGTTTTCGACCGTCTTTCGATAAGCCCAAGTTTAGGCTAAAATTATATCGAAAGTGACGTCGTCCTTCAGAATCAACGTTGTATCTAGTGCTAATTGATGTCTATATGAATGCAATTGGGTGAAATAGCTGGAGGTTGATCAACCTCATCCGACACGATAACTCGAGGTTAAGGTATGTGAAGTGCCGGCAAGTTAGTAAGTCTGAGCTTGTGAATCATAGTAAACTCCGTATTTGAGTTCTTGAGTTGAATGCTGAGAATTGAGTAAGTCCAGTAGATTTGGTTTGCTTGCCGTATCGTATCTACCCTAGTTAGTTAAGCATGCACCAGCATGAGTTAGCATTTCAGATTCAGTATAGCCTATTGTATGATTAGCAAGCATGTTGTAGAATAAAAAGAAACAGATTTTTAGAATAAAAGTTAGTAAAGTAAAACCAGATAGATGATCTGGGGCATAATTATATGCCCAAGTGCTACCTAAATACATCGTTTTTGCCTTGTTTATCTAACAATGTTTGTACATTCTCATGTAAATTGTAGGAAAGTATGAATTTATACTAACCAACATGATTAGCATTGTTTTGTAGAAAAATGCACTTTTCTTATGGAGCTAAGATGCATGTCATGAATCGGAGATGGACTCGAGCGACAAGGAAGCGGCCAAGAGAAGCAAGAAATGAAGAGGTTCGCTATGGAGCCGTGACACGCTGCCATCGCGGATGCATTCTGTCCGGGAGATATAATTTCAAGAATTTCTAGAGAGGGTCCAAGTGATAGTGCTGTGGCACGTTGGAATTAATTTCATGGATCTTGACATTCCGGAAGCTGAAGGTGCTCGCTTGCACCGTGGCACGCCGGGGCATGCTCCATGCTGCATGTCGTGCCACGTTGGGTACAATTACCTGGACGGCTAAACTCTCCAGAGAGCCTTCCGGCGTTGCACCGTGTCACGGAGGCAGTGTTCCGAGGATGCACTCCGTGACACGTTGCTTGTTATTCCGGGAAAAATTCTCACGCATAAATAGAACACTTAGGTTCATTTCTAATTATTCCCGACTTGGTGGAGCAAGAACGTGGTTACAGGCAGTTGAGAGGACGAAAATTCTTAGGTTTTCATCCCTTTCCTTTCTTTCAATTGTTTGTATGATTTACACTCATTTAACGATGTTTAATCCACAAATGAGTGGCTAATTACACTTCTTGCTGAGGTTAGGAACAATTGTATTGAAATGTAATTGTTGAACATCTGTTTGTTCCATCTTTCTTTCATGGTTGTTCTATTAATTCTCTGTTCTTACTGCATTGATATCTGGCCAATGTTAATGTAATCCAAAGTACTGTTTCACTCGAGAGAGCACGAACCGGGAAAGTTGTGAATTAATAGGATATGATCTTTCTTAGTTTGGGAAAAATTGAGAATTGATTTACCTTTCAGGATAGAATATAACTGAAAGTCGTATTAGTCAAGTGTGGAATCGACTTTCGCATGGCTGTAAACATGAATTGCTTCTTATCACAGAAATGTAGGTGGGAAGGTTCATGATTCTTAAGTTGCTAAATAATGGTGGTTTTTAATCCACAGCATAAGTTTCACTAGCAACCGGAGAAAAGATAAACCATGTTTTATCGATAATTAATTTCTTTACATGTTCTTCTAGCCTCATCATGCTCACATTATAATGTTCAGACTCACTTGTATATTTATTTTTAGCCTAGTATAAAATTAGTTCACAAAAATTTAAAACTTTTCTTCACACTATTGTCTTCATTTTTAGAGTTACAGTAAATTAACACTTGAGGTGATTTTGCCCCATAGTCCAGTCCCTGTGGGATCGATACTTGGCTTACTTGAGCCACTTACTACTTGTTCGACCACGTGCACTTGCGTGTAGTCATCCACAAATAATAGTTTGGCGCCATTGCCGGACTGCAATTGGCGAAATTATATTTTTTCTTAAAGTGTTAGTTTGCTATTTCTTTATTTAAGTGTTGGCAACTTGGTCTTAGCCTGTATTTTGCAGATAAATGCATTCTGTTGAACACTGGCAAGAGACAAAGAGCTGGTGGATCCATCCTTTCACCGAAAAGACAATTCCACGCCACTGAGAGAAGCTCTAGAGAGAAAACCTGGTAGCTGCTCGTACAAACAACTCGAGCAACCACAGAATCCACCACTTGTGCGGGCAGTGTTAGTGCCCGAGGGAATGGCAGCGAGGCCGGTTCGCGATGGGCAATCCCATGCTAGCAATTTCACGTCTAGCATTCGCAAACCTGAGCCAGGAGGGTTCGAGCTAAATGCAACATGGTGCAATTGCTGCACTCAAGCGGGCAGTTCTCAGGTCTCCCTCACGAGGATCCACAACAACATCTTCAAACCTTTTTGGAGATAAGTGACACTTACATCCCCGCTGGAGTGTCACCGCATTATGTCAGTTTACATTGTTCTATTTTCACTTTGGGAGAAGCCAAAAGGTGGTTGAAAGCTGAGCCACCGAACTTTATAACCACATGGGATGATCTAGCAAAGAAGTTCCTGATCCGGTTCTTTCCTTCCGGTAAAACCGCAAGACTTAGAAGTCAAATTCTAAGTTTCAAACAAAGAGAAGGGGAGAATCTGTATCAAGCTTGAGAGAGATTCAAATCACTGTTGCGGAATTGTCCTCATCACCACCAATCCAATGATGTGCTGGTACATAATTTTTATTGAGGGTTTGGAACCCCACACCAAAATCTTGCTGGACTCGCAACTGTGGACAAGCATTAGAAAAGACTTATGATGAGCTGTATACTTTGCTAAATCGTATTTCGCAGGGTAATCCGAGGAATGCGGACTCTTCAAGGGGAGGAGCAAGGAAAGCAGCTGGAGTCTTAGAAGTGGGATGGGTTTATAGCCTATCGCGCACGCATAGCTGCCTTGCAGAATCAACTCAACACCCACTGGCAACATAGAGCTTGAATCAGTCTCAAGCCCCAAGTGAATGGGCAAGCAAACAGACAGTGAAGTGTGTGGAAGTACGAACACCAGCTGAGTGTTGTGGAGCAAATCCCGACTGGTGAACTTTGTCGCAAGAATGCACAAAGGAATAATCACCAGCAATAGACGGGTGACAACTACAACTCTAATCGGAGGAATCACCCAATTTCTCTTTGGGTGTAGCAACAACCATCAGGGATAGAGTTCGAGTCAGGGGGTGCAAAGGAATCAAGGAGGGCAGCAGAACTATCAGTCTCAAGATAAAACAACAATGCCCTCCTCCACCACCATCACCCAACGTTGAGGAGATGTTCATGACATATAAATAACCAGTTCACTGGTAATACTATGTTAAATTGGCAATGAGGTCAAGAATAACCGCTTAGCTACCAAGGCAAGCCGAGTATCGTTTGGGCAGTTTGCTGAGCCCAAAACACTGTGCCTAGAGGGAGGACTTCCAAATGGTCACGTACCCCAACCCTGCCGTGTGAATGCAAAGGACTGGCCAGTGAGTGGTTTGCAGCTTAAGGAGGTGGAACCAAAGACCACCAACAACCGGGAGCAGCAGAAACGGAGAGGGAGCAAAGTGAAGAGAGGGGGAAGAACAAGGATGCTGAACCGGAAAGACCTCCAGCCCCCGTTCCTCGATTAAAGAAACAAAAGGGAGGAGGTGTGTTTCAAAAGTTCATGGAGGTGCTTAAACAAGTACACATTAACTTACCTCTTGCTGATGTTTTGCGGTGGAGTGCCTAAGTACGCTAAGTACAAAGGACATTGTGGCCAACAAAAGCATGCTTACCGAGTATGCCACGGTGGCTCTACGGGAGGAGTGCACTTCCCGCATACAACCGATTGCCTACAAAGCTCAAAGACCCCGGGAGCTTACTATTCAACTAACACCGAGCAGAGCATCCGAGCTCGCGGATTATGTGATCTTGGAGAGAGCATTAACTTGATACCGACCTCGGTATTCAAGAAGTTGGGGCTAAGGAGTCCTAGACCAACAACAAAGTGATCTTGGGTGTACCGCGGATCATTCTTGGCAAGACCAGACGGTATTGTGGAGGACGTGCTTGGTGCAAGTCGGCTCCCCGATCTTCCCGGTAGATTTCATAGTGTCAGACTTTGAGCGACGTCGTCCCATTTACTTGGGACGGCCCTTTCTTGGCTACCAGGAAAGGCCGATAGACGTAGCTGCAGGGCAGCCACGATGCGAGCACACGTACAAGGTGGAGGTGTGGGAAACGATTGGGTACAAGGCCACCAAGCTCCCGGCCGTAAAATGAGAACACTCGGGTCATCAACGTGTTTTTGAGAAAGCTGAAGTTGCTCGGGCGTTGGAGTCTCAAAGGTTGGTGGGACGACCCCGAAAAGGGTAAGCTTGACAGGGGTGAGGACGGGTCTGAGAAACGTCCGTCACCCTAGGGGCGGAATGAGCTAATTGACGCCAAGCTTTTACGGTAAACTGTGCGCTGCACGGAGGCAACCCGTGAATTTTTGTTTTTATGATTGTACAGTAAGAAAAAAAAAAGAAAAAAAAATATATATATATATACATGTGTGTAAATACAAAAATAAAATATGGTGTGTTGTTTTTCAAACCTTGTGATTCTGAACAATTTCTTGTTGTAAGATAAATTTCAGGTTGATTGGAGGGCAAATGCAAAGGATCGCAAAGGAGAAAACGAGGTAAGAAAAAAATTGAGTGGCAAAACAAAGGAGCCCACGCCGGCACCGTGTCACGGAGGAGGGCCTCTCAAGGCTACCCTTCGTGACATGTTGAAGGGACCTGGAATTTTGCTGTACGAGAATGCCTGCGCGATACCTGGTGTCAGCTGTGAGGTGATGCTCCGCTGCTACCCTCCGTGACACGCTAAAGCGTGTTATTCGCGTCGTCACACGGTAACCGGGTAACCCTGCCAAATTCCCACTTTAACCGATTTCATTTTCTCTCATTTTCATCCTCCGCGACAACCTCCTTCAAGAATACCCTCTCCCTCAACGTGTCATGACCTAGCGCATAATTTCATCAAGTTTTCTTCCATTCTTCGAATTAAAGGTATGTTCATCAACCGAACTCAATTTTAGTTGAATTTGTTTCAATTTGGATACTGAGGCATGAGTAAACCTTACTCTAGGTAGAAATTGAACTTAAATTCATTCAAATATTGTTAATTTATGTTCGTAATATCATTGTGGTTAAAGGAACCGATAAAAACATGTGCTTGATCGAATTTGTGAAAAATTGTAGCTAGGGTTTGGAATTGAACATGAAAATGGGAAAGCTTGTTGAATTATGACTTCTTGTGGGTTTGTATATGTTGGGTGAGATGAGTTGGTTGTATTATCTATGTAATATGCCAAAAGACCACTATCCTTAGGGAGTGGAATTGTAGCATACAAGAAACGGGTAGATGGTATAGGTTTGTATAGTTAAATATTTTTCGTTTTTTCTTTTATTGCCAAGTGCTATGTACAAAATTGTGAGCGACTTCTGTAATATTGTGTTAGTTGTACTTGAAGTCCTGAAAGAAATAAATGACCCTGATAATTCACTGACTCCCTTCCAATGCACAAGTCAATATTGTTTGTGTTTTTAGTTGTTTTCATTTTTCTTGTTTTTGTAAATTAAAAATAAATATGTTCTTGCCGTAATGCTGAAATTGTGGCTGAAGACTAAGTGTGGGGGTGGCCTAGCCTAACCCAAACCTAAAAAGCCAATTTTTAATTTAACCGACATTGACCGTTCGCTTTATTTGACAAGTAGGAACAATGGCAAGCAGGCAAGACAAAGGAAAGGGCGCATCTACATCTGCACGGAAGAAAGAGACTCGATCGTGGAACGGCAAGCCCCAAGAAGACCAGCAGTTCCATGCGGCCGCCGCCGCTACGGGAACCCGATGGGTGAAAGAGAAGGGAAGAAATGGTACGCAGCGCCATGAGCAAATGCTACTTCCCCGAGGAGCATATTGAAAGTTAGGACCCATTGGCATAGAGTTCCCCGCATTGTACACCGGATTGACACTCGCTCGGGTCAGCGTCATCTTTGAAGAGCCCAAGGAGTGGAATCTGCACCCTGATTCGGGAGTTCTATCAAATTGGAACCCGACGCGTAGTCACACCATCAAAATAAGGGGCCAGACAATGTGCACCCTTGAGCCTCATCACCTAATGTTGCTGTGGGGCGCAGTAACACCGACGCCCATATACTCCGGCGCTGAATATCACTCCACCATATGGATATCGTACGCACATTGTGGCCGGTTTGACAGCACGTTGGAGCAGGCATAAGGAAAAGGGCTACCATCGACATTGCCCTACTACGTATGACTCAGGAAGCTGTGATCTGGCCGAAGATAGTATGTTCCTCGTTGATTCCGGGGGTGCACATGACACATGTCACCCGGGATCGCAGATAGCTCCGGTGTATGCCCGATGAAAGGGCTGGAGATAAATGTTGGGGCGGTGGATCATATCCGCCATGAACAGAGCTCCGCTTAACAAGGGCACAGTACGTGGTTTACGGCCCGTCACCACGTTCCTCGAGGGCCTGGATGTGGAGGAAGAGGCCCTGACTATATCCCGCAGAGGAGATGCGCCATAGATGTCACAAAGACTAAGGCACCTGACACCACTCACGGGCCAATTTACACTAGCCGAGCGACATGCTCTGGATGATCGTACATGGCCCGCATGTTCGGGATGCAGATGTCTAATGGCACAGGCGGAGACCGCAATGGAGGATGAGCTGTGGCAGTTCGACCTAGATTACCCTTTCGGCAAAAACGCCAGGTCTCTATGTCGTGTGGGCCCAGCTTTTGTAGAGCCTGTGGAGGATGTCCCCACCGATGAGGAGACACATTCACAGATTCCGACGTTGAGCCGAGGAGGACAACGGGGGAGATTCAGACATGGGAAAAGAGGCAGCAACACCTGATGAAGAAGTGGAATACTTTGATTGATCAGGGAATTTCACCACCCACTTTTGTGTTTTGTTTAATGTATGAACACCGGGACAAAGTGTTCGGTTTTAAGTGGGGTGGGGAGTAGTTTGGTGGTGCTGTTTTTGTCTGGATTGTGTGTATATTCGCTGTTCTGTTGTTGTGTTTGAAAATATTGTGACCCTGTTTTTGTGTGTATGTTTCGTATTGTAAATATCTTTGTGAAGCTGCGTGTGCGTTGAATGTTGTTATTCAAGGTGTAAATAGTTTTGTTGAAAATTATCGATATTTTAAAATTTTCGTTGATTATTTTTATCATTGGGTTTCGGAGTTTGTTTCGGTTCTTTACCGAGAAGAGTCCCATTGAACCGAAGTCGAAAGTGACGCCCCTATGATGGATGGATGACGACCGGGTTTTAAGGGAAACAACATAGGAGTAGCTTTTTATTTTCAATTTTTGGTTTGTTTGGTTGTATCCCATGCATGTTGCTACTCTATGGCTACGAAATTCTCGTTGTGTGTTGTACATGATGTTTAAAATGCAAAGGTGATTCGTAAGGAACGCATGCAAATTTTGTACATACATGAGATACTTAGGCCACATAATTCAATTCGGTGTGATTGAGGCTTAATTTGGAATTCTTGTAATTAGCTGATTAAAGAGTCTGTGAATATGTCTTGAGTTGAGCATGTGCAATGAGTGTATATAGCGAGGTCTCGTTTTTAATATGCTATTGTGAAGTGTCTAGAACTTGCCCGGTGTGTGTACGAAACGAAATGAAGGAAGTGTAGTGTAGGAAAGGATGTAAGCGTTTCTTTGTTTACCCTAACGTTTTTCTTTTTTTTTATATAAATCTACCTTGAATGTCAAATCCTAGTTAGCCCATTGAGCCTTAGCCTATTTTTTTTGTATTTTGTCAAAAGGTGTAAACCAAGCTTAACTCCTTTTTTTCATTGTCCGTAACCTAATCCGAAGCTCTTAAGCGCCAAAAAATAATTTTCCCACAAGCAAAGGAGTGAAATGGTGAAAAGAAAATAAAGAGAGGAAAAAGCAAAGTGATGAAAAGAAAGAAAAGAGTCAAAGGTGCACTCTGCCAGATGTGAAGAAAATAAAGTGCATAACTAATCTTTTGTTTAGTCTGGTGTGTAAAAGAGAAGAAGTTGGAAAAAAATTAATTAAGAAAGACTTCAAGGTTTGGAGGAGGAAGGAAGAACTTATGCCCAGAATATGATGGGATGTAGCTGAAAAAGCACTTAAGGATGCTAGTTACTATTATTGGTTAGCCCAGATATACTAGTTCCTCAGCTTACATTACAACCCGTTAAGTCCTAATGCTAGATTCACATCCGCTTCCTTATATTATTGGAGTAAAACACTAGAGGCAAGCTTATGGTTCATGACACAATGCATGTGAATTCTTTTTGGGAGAGTGAGCTTAAATTGTGTGTGTATATACCCCGCATAAATTGTTTTAGAGTTCATGGACAAAGGGGTAACTCTTATGTTGTGAGGGAACATGTTTGACCTAAAGAATAAAATTCGTGTCGGATATCTTGGTCAGCTAATGCATGAGTTTGCCGATATAGAGTCGATTGTGATTTCTAGGAGGTCTTGATATGTTTAATGTCATTGTAATGATGATACCATGCATGTTTTCTTGATGATTTGTATGTAAATAATCGGTGTAACCATAACTCGGATTGTCGAGCCAAAGTAGCGATGAGGGGATGTCAATTGCATGAGGTGTAGGGAGTATTGTTCGAGGACGCAACAAGATTTTAAGTGTGGGGTAGGTGATCCTGGGGCATATTTATATGCCCAAGTGATGGCTCAAATACATCAAGCTGGGTTTCGTTTATCCAACAAATGTTTGTACATTCTCATGTAAATTGTAGAAAGTGTGAATTTATACTAACCAACATGATTAGCGTTGTTTTGTGTGAAAACGTACTTTCATGGAGCTCAGATGCATGTTGGGAGGAATCAGGAGATGGACTCGGAGCGAGCAAGAAGCGCCAAGAGAAGCAAGAATGAAGTGAGGCTCCACGATGGAGCCGTGACACGCTGCCATCGCGGATGCATTCTGTCCGGGAGATATAATTTCAAGAATTTCCAGAGAGGGCCTGCGATCGTGCCGTGGCACGTTGGAATTAATTTCATGGATCTTGACATTCCAGTCAAGGTGCGCTTGCACCGTGGCACGTCAAGCGTTCAAGGTATGCCGTACACGCTAGACAATCACTGACGGCTAAATTCGAGAGAGCTCTCCGCGTTTGCACCGTGTCACGGAGGCAGTGCTCCGCGATGCACTCCGTGACACGCTGCTTGTTATTCCGGGAAAAATTCTCACCAGTATAAATAGAACACTTAGGTTCATTTCTAATTATTCTCACTTGGTGGAACAAGAACGTGGGTTACGTGCAATGGAGAGGACGAAAATTCTTAGGGTTTTCTCTATCTCCTTTCTTTATTTCAATTGTTGATAAGGATTTACACTCATTGAACGATGTTTAATCCACAAATGAGTGGCTAATTACACTTCTTGCTGAGGTTAGGAACAATTGTATTGAAATGTAATTGTTGAACATCTATTTTTTCCATCTTTTCTTTCATGGTTGTTCTATTAATTCTTGTTCTTAATGCATTGATATCTAGCCAATGATAATGTAACTAAAAGTCCTGTTTCACTGAGAGAGCACGAAACCGGGAAAGTTGTGAATTAATAGGATATGATCTTTTCTTAGTTTGGGAAAATTGAGAATTGATTTACCTTCAGATAGAAATATACCTGAAAGTCGTATTAGTCAAGTGTGGAATCGACTTCGTATGGCTAGAACATGAATTTCTTCTTATCACAGAAATGTAGGTGGAAGGTCTATGATTCTTAAGTTGGGTTAAATACGAGAGTTTTAATCCATAGGCATAAGTTACTACTAGCAACCGGAGAAAAGATAAACCATGTTGTATCGATAATTAATTTCTTTACATGTTCTTTCTAGCCTCAGCATGCTCACATTATAATGTTCAGACTCACTTGTATATTTATTTTAGCTTAGTATAAAAATTAGTTCACAAAAATATAAAAACTTTTCTTCACACCGTTGTCTTCATTTTTAGAGTTATAGTAAATTGACACTTGAGGTGATTTTGCCGTAGTCCACCCCTGTGGACGATACTTGGCTTACTTGAGCCACTTACTACTTGTTCGACCACGTGCACTTGCGTGTAGTCATCCAGACAGCTGAACAATAGACAAGCAGCATTATGGCTACGTACTAGCCATTTAGACAAGATCCCAAGCGCGATTATCCAACGCTAAAGAAAGATTTCGTAATCGCATAATCAGTAAAGAATCAGTTTAGTACATAAAGAAATCAGAATAAGAAATCAGATTTCAGATAACCTTTTCAGTTATACATGCTTGCTATTCATTTGTGCTATTTGCTTGTTGAGACTTGCTGTGGCGTGAGTGCCCCTTATTGAGCGTCCTCGCGCCCCGGGTTGGTAATCGTGTCGCCCACCGAGCGGGTGTGGGTTTACGTCACTCCGAAGGGTGGCATGCCGTCCCCATCCTGGACGAAGATGGGATGTAGAAGCTTTCCATAGCAGCCTGATCAACTTTACGCTATCTCCCTGCTGACTTGTTCCTGTGAGCAAAGGCCCGGTTTCAGATATCCCTATTGAGAGTTCCGGGGAACTGCAATTTATCTGTTACTGCTCGTACAGGAGTCCTCCAGACTCAGACACGGCTATTTATATCGGAGGCTATAGGCCCAGATGGCCGAGACTGGTTTACGCCGTTATATAGCCCCTTTGTTTCCGTGAACCCGAGATAGAGCTAGCCAGGCACCATGTGCCCCCGGCCTACCGCTAGTAGTCCAGTCCTTCTAGGGCACCAAAGCCAGTCATACCCCCCTACATGGGCGTGACAAACTTGGTATCGGAGCTACCGGACTAAGCTAAGTAGAATTGCTCCAAACTAGTGTCACTGTGCTTCTAGCCGTAAAGGAATACTTCTCCTTCGACTTTCGAAAATAGAAAGTTTTCGACTGTTTTCGATAAACCTAAGTTTAGGCTATAATTATATCGAAAGTGACATCGTCCTTCGGAATAACGCCATATTTAGCGCCACTGATGTCTATATGAATGCAGTTGGGAGAAATAGTTGGAGTACTGACCGAGTCTAGTCCGACAGTCGGATAACTCGAGGTTAAGGTATGTGAAGTTGTTCTTCGGCAAGTTAGTAAGTCTTAGCTTTGTGAATCATAGTAAACTCCGTAATTGAGTTCTCAGAGTTGAATGTTGAGAATAGAGTAAGTCTAATAGATTCTGGCTTGCGTTGCCATATCGTATTCAGTCCGAAAGATAGAGAAGCATGCACCAAAGGGCGAGTTAGCCTTCCAGATTCAGTATAGTCTATTGTATGATTAGCAAGCATGTTGTAGAATAAAAAGAAACAGATTTTTTCAGAAGAAAAGTTAGTAAAGTAAAATCAGATAGACAGATGAGTTATTGGCTACAGATTAGCCATTCAAATAGACATATAGTATCCTGGCTACAGATTAGCCAACAGTTAAAGAAAGATTTCAGAATTAGTTAGATCAGTAAAGAATCAGTTTAATATAGAAAGAGATCAAAATAAGAAATCAGATTTCAAATAGCCTTTTCAGTTATACATGCTTGCTATTTATATGTTCTATTTGCTTGTTGAGACTTGATGTGGCGTGAGGGCCCCTTATTGAGCGTCCTCGCCGCCCCT
>JACEIK010011688.1:0-34924 GCA_018107945.1 Datura stramonium | reverse complement strand
ATATATATAAATATTTTTAGAATAATAATTTTACTTGCATATCAACACAATAAAATAAATATTTTTCTAAAAGGTATTTTGTGATGAAAAATATTGAGGATTGAAGACATAATCAGAAGAAAGAAAGAATTATATGCAGTTTGGCCGGTCTCACATCTTCCCATCATCTACTTAGTTGTCTCAATTACATCGATCCTGAACTACGTCCAGCCAAGTATTATTGCCCTTACCCTTTCGGTCGAGCACAACCTCCCGAGCGCTAGGTTCAAGCAACTTCATACCACTTCGTCCCTTTCACTCTTCAACCTGATCTCTACATTGTGATGAAAATATTGAGGATTGAAGACATAATCAGAAGAAAGAAAGAATTATATGCAGTTTGGCCGGCTCCCACATCTTCCCATCATCTACTAGTTGTCTCAATTACATCGATCCCCGAACTACGTCCACCCAAGTATTATTGCTCTCTTACCCTTTCGGTCGAGCACAACCTCCCGAGCGCTAGGTTCAAGCAACTTCATACCACTTCGTCCCTTTCACTCTTCAACCTGATCTCTACATTCATAGCTTGAAAAAACAAAAGAGGGTCAAATTTCTCTTAATGACTATTCTTAAGCTTCCTTTCAGAGTAGGATCTCTTTCCTAGAGCTCATAGAAAGATAGCGCAAGCCCATAGTTCTTTCTGCTTTTCTTCTAGGTCTCTTCTTCATTTCAAAGTGGTTTTATGATCACTTACTTGTTCTCAACTTCCTTTTCGTAAGCAGGCTGTGAAGCATTGTATGCAATTAATAGGTATAAGAGGAAAATATAAAAATGAATCAAGATAAGAATAAAGCTTGAGGTTGCATGAAAAGTAATTTCCTTTTCATCTCTCTCCTTAGAACTTCCTGCAAAGCTTACAGAAAGGCCTGCAGCATTGGCATTTCATATGCTTGAAAACATGGCAAGACTCACTGGTTTCACGGAATTCCGCCTTGGATGAGAACAGTGACGCGTGGCACCTTTACCTTAATCTCACTTCCACTGATCCATTGCATGACACAATTTTTCAGAAAAGAATTTCATGATATACCTCGATCCATACATAATATCAGAAAAATGGATACAAATTCTTTGACGCTACTTAGTATTGGCAATAGGACCCCAAAAAAGTATCTAAAAATATGCCAATGATATTTACCTTTGCCTACAAGACCATATGTTTGAAATAGATTCCATTTGGAGAGAGTTGAAAAGTACTCATCTCGTTGAAAGGCTCTAGTTACATCCGCCCTTTCAACGCATTTCTTTAGACAAAGACTCCGATTTTTCCTCTTTTCGGATGATAAATCTTTCTCAGAACATGGAGTGTGAATCAAACCATGTTTGAATTGAAATTGAGATACTCCATGCAAGTTCTTCCCTTCCGAATCGATAGATTCATCCGAAGAGGTTGACAATAAGTTCTTTCAAAATTGACTATTTTCCCTCCTGTTGTGAGGTGTCTTAAAATGCCCGTGATCGAGTAAATAGCTCTACGAACGGATCGACTTGGAAAATGGAAAGATTTGTATAAATTATACGCTTGGCCACCACTTGTGGAAAATCGTTAGGTATGAATATGTTAGATAATGTGCGGATCACAAGTCGACCCAACCTGGCCGAACTTAGAGCAAGGGCGGTGATAGACCGCCACCCAAGTGCCGCTACCCACTTCTACTAAGGCCGAGATTAATAGGAGAAAGAGACGGAGGCAACAAACCGTAATGAAATATTATTTAATCATGGAATGCCATGTCAGCGCACTCATCGAATCGGAATGTACTCAATTACCGTATCCACCTATCATCGCCGGCATAACCATAAAAAAGATCATTAAAAGCGTGAGCCGTTATTAAAACATTATAAAGTTGATGATTCACAAAGAATTTGATCAAGCCGGGTCGTTAATCGTGGAATATGCATTACACCGCATTAAGAAGTAGTTAGACAATTAGTTACGAAATATGTTATTAGTTAAGTAGTTAAAGTCAAGTAATGACTAGATAACTACTATGGCTAAATCCAACTTCATGTGAGCCTATATACAGAGGCTTATGATCAATGTAAGCCATCTAATTCATCTGATATGCAATGTGATCTTGGAGGATTAATCTTAATCTCTTTCTTCCTTCTTACTCTTCTTTTGTTCTACATTTTCTTATTTTTCAAACTATTCTACTTTGAATCTTCTTATTCATCTACATGTGTTCCATTTTATCTAGCTACTCGATCTATGTATCATATAATCAATATGATATTAAAACCTATCTCGGCTACAAGAACAACAACAATTGATCCGCAGAAGGAAGAAGATACAAGATCGGCCTCGTGAAAAGTAAACACCTCAAGATCTCGCATCAATGGCGACTGTGTGAATAACAATGGACCAACAAATGGGTTCATATGAATTCCAGTAATGCAGCTTTTACAATTCTTCCATCAACTGTGATACAGGCACTAATGGGCCACAATCATCCACTTTTCTTAACAAAGAACATATGCAAGTGGTATGACTATTATTTCTTTTCACCAAAGGGGAGTGAGAATTATGTGGTTTGGAAAAAGTTAATGAGGATTGCATTTGCTAGGAATAAATAAGCTTGGATTTGTGGATGGTACGTTGGGAAAGAAAACTTCCCAACGAGTTGTGGAACCACAGGAGAGAGGAGTGTCAAGTAGTTCTATCATGGCCGATGAACCCAAAGGTAAGTAACTGACAGAGGAGTAGTCTTGTTTCTAATGCACAAGCTTCTGCCCGACAGATTTGATGAAAGATTTGATAAGATAGATGCATCAATAACCTTTAATCTGCATCAAGAAATAGCAACCATATCTCAAGGGGTTCAGTCTCATGGCAATGTAATACAATTAAGTTGAAGGATCTTTGGGATGAATTTGAATCTATGGTCCTCCTTCCTCCCCGCCTATAATTGTGAGAAATCAAGAGAATTTTATGTACTTACAAAGGAAAAATTGTATTAGTTTCTAATGGGTCTAAATGACACCTACTCATAGGCTAGAAGCCAGATACTCCTTATGAATCCATTACCCATGGTGAATTAGGTCCTATGCCATGATAGTTAGTGATGAGAGTCAAAAGGTAGTTATACAAACCGGCTACAGGTTGTTAGATGTTGTATCTGGTATGAGTGATGGATTGGCTATGTACTCAAAGACTGAAAATTACAAAGGTAAAAGATACAATCCAAATTATAATTCTAATGTTATGTGTGATCATTGCAAGTTAAAGGGTCACTACAAAAAGGATTTCTATAAGTTGGTAGGCTATCCTTCCGATCATCCAACGTATGGTGAGAAAAGGGAGATTCCATAGGTGATACTTAAGATATGATCAAGGTAAAAGCAAAGAAAACTAGGCCAGGGAGATTATAATGTCATGAGTGAGGAATGGGGTAATCACAAGGAAAGGCTAAGGTAATGCATGAGTCATATCACCTGATCAATATCAATCAAAGTCCTAGCATTCAGGCATGACTGTCTAAATGCTAGAATGATGTGATCATGATGCCACCAAACTTTACTCAAAAGCAATATGAACGATCTATAACATGCTGGAAGAAAACAATCCATGACTCAGTTCATATGACAGGCAACTATATCTGTAGGGCCTTGGTAGTCCGCACAATCCATCATAATGGATTATTGACGCTAGATCCACTAATCATATGGCCGTTGATATTGATCTCGTGAACAAAGACACTATAGTAAAACCTAATAATCTCAAAAGGTTTTTTGTCTAATGGAGATGTGACACATGTGTCTCATACAGGGAGTAGTAGTATTTCTCCTCAAAGTACTATTGAGAATGTGTTTCATGTTCCTCAATTCAAGTAATAATTTGTTATCTCGTGGTCTAAAGCTACCCGACAATTACAATGTTCTGCCATATTTTCTCTAACTTATGTATTTTTTCAAGATCTTTACAATGGAAGGGTAAAGGAGATTGGTAAAGAAAAGGAGGGTTTATACTTTCTACTAATTCGAAAGCTTCCTAGACATAAGAAGACAAGATGCTACCTATCTAGTAAAAATAAGGAAAATGTGGATTTATGGCATAAAAGACTTGGCTATGTTCCATTTAGAGTATTACTTCAACTATTTCCTGATCAAAATAGTAGTATTAAGCCAATATAATGAATAGAATTCATTGTCTGTCCTTAAGCAAGGCAGACTAGGTTACCAGTTCTAAATAGTACCACTATGAGTTTAAAGCCATTTAAATTGATGCATATGGATCTTTCGGGACCTTACAGAGTGAATACATATGATGGATATAAGTTTTTCCTTACCATTGTTGATGATTGTTCTAGAATGACGGATATTCTTGCTTAAAGTGAAATCGATGTCTTTATTGTATTAAAGCATTTTCTCGCCTTATGTACTAGCACAATAATTTGAAACAAAGGTTAAAACAATAAGAATAGATAATGGTACTGAGTTCACAAATCAATTGTGTTCTGATTTATTCAATAGTTTAGGTATTGTGCATCAATCTTCATTTTCTTATTCTCCTCAATAGAATGGAATAGTTAAAAGAAAGCATAGACATCTATTATAATTAACTAGAGCAATGAGATTTCAAGCTAACATTCCCTTAAGGAATTGAGGGCATTGTGTGCAAGCCGCAACTTATCTAATCAATAGGTTGCCTTCTTCCATACTAAACAACATTAGTCCCTATGAAAAATTGCATGGGAGGAAACCTTCTCTTGAACATTTGAGAGTACTAGAGTGTCTATGTCATGCAAAAACAAAGGCATCAATTAGATAGGTTAGGCCTAGAACTAGGCATGTTGTACACATGAGATACTCTGAGTCAAAAGGGATATATCCCATTTGATCTAACTAAGAAACTATTTTTGTAAATAGGGATGTTGTGTTCAAAGAGGACAGTTCCCATTCAAAGAAAATCACCGGGTTTCGCTTCCCCAACTGCTCACATCTCAACCGCATAAATTTCTAGAGGAAGACTTGTGTCAAGCAAGAATCGACTCTAGAGAAGCCGCACCACCTAGAGCAATAACTCACTGTAATCCTGAGAGGCACAAATGTTCCATCCACTATGAATTTAGATGAAGATCCTATTCTACACACAAATGAATCACTATCAGAGAACATTTTCACTCAAAGGAAAGTCTAGCGTATGAGACATCCTCCGGGGTGGATGAAAGACTTTGTTTCATTAAACATTCATGCAAATGTGCCTTATGAATTATCTAACTATGTCTCCTATGATGGTTTGTTTACTAACTATCAAAGTTATCTAGCCGCACTTTCTAACATTGCTGAACCTTCCACCTATGCGCATGTCATTAAGGATCCAAGGTAGATAGAAGCTATGCAAACTGAAATTGCAGCTTTAGAGAACAATCAAACTTGAAAAATGGTAGCTCTTTCACAAGGCTAGAAACCTATTGGCTGCAAATAGATCTTCAAAGTCAAATATAAATCTTCGTGAGGAAGTTGAAAGATTTAAGGCAAGTTTAGTGGCCAAAGGTTATAATCAGAAGAAGGGGGTTGACTACTAAGAAACATTTAGTCCAGTAGTAAAGATGGCAGCACAAGAAAATAGTGGCATATATATAAATAATGTCTTTTAATGCATCCTTGCCAAGCCGACTTACAGATGAGATTAACATGGAGTTTCCACAAGGATTTTAGAGTCGGGAGCAGAGTATGCAAGACTCTCTAAATCCTTGTATGGACTTAAATAGGCTCCTAGACAATGGAATGACAAGCTATCTAAGGATCTTATTAACTGTGAATTCAGATAGAGCCGTATGATCACTGTTGTACATAAAGAATTCAGCAGTGGATTTCATGCCCTACCTTGGGAGGCACGATCGGCACCTAGTGCCACACCAAGTCCGAACTAGCTCGACTGGACTGGGTGCACTATTACTCAGCATATTGACACTCAATTCAAGAAACCAACGAGCTATATCTTGGCTATAAAAACCATCCCCAGCCTACAAGGCCACCTCCGCAAAGAAGACAAAATAACCACAACAACACAATAACAACAGATCCTATGCGTGGCCGACAAGACTATCATGTTGTCTAGTTATAACTGAAACGTAAATCAAGCACTAAACTACGCTATGGCCGACAAGTCCACTAACTAACAGCTAAACAAGGCTTCCACACGACCATCGACAACTAATACGTGTGAAATGTACAACAACTGCAAGCTCTAGGGAGTGACATAATGGTCGAGACAAGGCCCCCGCCTACAAAAACTCTGTGACATCAAAGTAAACCTCGTCTCTAACTTTCAATCCGGAGGGAAGAAGTTGAATAAACCGGGCCGACTTCTAAATGTAAGGCTAGAATGTCCTTAACCGCGCTTCATCTCGCACTGGCAGTAAGTAATGCAAAGACCTGTGTGGGCGTTAGTACAATATGTACCAATACAAGGCGTAAAGGTAATAACTTGAATGAAAGCTAGTAAATCCGGTAGTAATTAAAGAGATTAAGGATTTAACCTGCAATACCTGTACCATCTAAATTACCTAAACAACAAGTCTATATGTGCAAACAAGAACCTAACCGGGCCCTCATAAGCCCGGAAGGTACAAACAACACAAAACCTACCTGGCTCCCATAAGCCCCTAGCAAGTACAAACAAGATCCTCCACTTACCTAACCACTAAGGATTTTTATGTAACCGTAACTCGAGGTGGCCCTCGTGGCCTCAATCTGATGGAACTCACACGCTCGCGACCTCAATCTGATGGAACTTATTATAGCCCTCACGACCTCGCAAATGGAACTCAATACGACCCTTACAACCTCAAGAAATGGAACTCAATTCAGCCCTTACAACCTGTAAGAAATGGAACTCAATACGGCCCTTACAAAAATTTCTCAAAGAATGGAACTCAATATGGCCCATAAATTTCCTCAAGAATGGAACTCAATATGGCCCTTACAACCTCAGTAAATGGGAATTCCGATATGGCCTAACAAACTAACTACTCAATGTTCGGAAAGACCATTCTAGCTAGGCCACTTTGGACAGAATTACTATTTCATGGGCTATAGACTCAATTCGCCATACCAGCCTAACCCAATAGGTTTATTCTGAAGTACTGTAGACATACAAGTCGTACTAATTCCCTTTACGACGAGCTGCACTTGCCGAAAGGATAGCCTTACATACCTCAAGTGACGACTTTCTATCTAACTGGCGAGTTTCAATATGAATTCACCAAATTTCCTTCGCCATTTATCATATTACTAGGAGAACGAGACTAGTTTCAGTACTCAATTCGATGGAAACAATAAATTTCATAATAATATCAACTACACTTTAACTCTGACAAAATACGGTTGAAAACGCATAATTTTTCGTGAGAGTTCAAGGAGAAATGCTTACTCGAAGCCCGTGGATCGTACAAAAATCAGTTTGAAGCAATTCCGATGACTTCACTCGGCGGAGTTCCGATTCGGCCGGGCCTTTTTCGAAAACTAACTCCGTAGAAATGTTTCCCGTAGGCTTATAATACCTAAAGTTAATCGAAGTTTGGACGGCGTTTGGTAGCGAATCGAACGAAAATTATATATGTTCTTCGTATCTCTCTCTCTCCGGGCCGATTCTATATATATAAATGAGTTTACAATTGAAGGAGGGAATTCATATATATATATGTGTGGGCGGTGGGGCGCCCGCGCCTACCCATCGCGGGCACCCTTGCCCCGCCTCGCGCCCTCAAAGCGCCAAGGGGCCGGCGCGCCGCACTTCCCAAAGCGCTGTGGTGTTGGTGCTGCGCTGGCCCTTGTGGCCCGGCCTCATTCGACCCGACTCCGGGTTTCCTACATAAGTCACTTTTTATTTAAACACAAATCCACGCGTATGTTTATAAGTCACTAACTTTTTATGGGGTTTAATATCCACCCTCTGAGGAACATTCACACCTCAATGCTATTTCCAATGAGAGAATTTAATTTTTCAATTATTATATCTTAATACCTGCATATCTCCCCGTAATATGACAATCGAAAACTCCTGAAATGCAGAAAAGTTCAATACAAGTATATCACATGACACTATAGTAGCTCTCGCACAATAGAATGGCAGTCAACTAAATCCGTATAAATAACATGCATCATAACAATAGCCGAATCAATGACCCTACTTAATCGCATAATTGGAACTAATCCCGGGACTAACCGAGGATATCTCGGATCTCATGTCAGTCCTCAGCCTCCCAGCAGTCATTTCTTCTTTATTTCTCGCTGCTTTCCACAAATACTTAACAGAGGCAACATCTTTTAGTTCTCAACTCATAACTATAGGAACCTCTTCGTAAGCCAATTCCTCAATAACTGACATTCTCAATCGGAGCAACACGTGATCTTAACCCCTATATATTTTCGTAACATCGATATGAAAGACTCTCGGTGAATAGCCTAACTCGGCGCACCCACCCGCATTCCACCTGGCCTATTCTCCGGGAGGACTCGATATGGTCCGGGAGCAAACCTTGGGCTAAGCTTTTCCTTCCTTCCAAACCTTATTACGCCTTTCATGGAGATACTTTCGCAGTAAACACCTAGTCGCCTACATTGGCCTCTAGAGCTCATGCCACATCGTACAGATTTCTTTTATCACTTTGGTCGCTAACAAACGCTCTCTCTAATAAGATTTACTTTCTCCTCTCGACAGGATCATGTCCGGTCCAATTAAATCTAATTCCTACCTCAACCAACCAACAAGGACTCCGCACTTTCGCTCATATAAAGCCTCATACTATTTTCATTTTTGAATTACGGAATGATAACTATTATTATAAGATAACTCAATAAGGGTTAAATGTTCATCCCAGCTGCCCCCAAAGCCCAGCATGCACGCCCGTAGCATATCCTCTAGCCCTAATCGCACTCTCCCGCCCGTCTGCTTGAGGATGGAATGTTGTACTCAAATTCACCTATGTTCCCAAACCTTCAAAACGACGTCGAATCTAGCTGTAAATTGTGCTCCTCTATCAGAAATACAGATATTGGGACACCATGTAATCTGACTACTTCTCTAATGTACAACTCGGCGTAGTCCTCGACTGAGAAAGTGGTTCTGACTGAAGAAATGAGCCGACTGCTAACCTATCAACATTCACCTAGATGGAATCAAATTTATGCCTGGTACGCGGTAATCCTGTCATGAAATTCATATTGATCGACTCCCATTTCCACATAGGTATGGCTATCTCCAGTTGTAGGGCTTGCTTGGTGTCTCGATGCTCACTTTTACCCCGTTGACGACAGGAAAATGTGCTACAAATTCAACTACACCTTTCTTCATTCCTGTGCCACCAATATATTTCTTTTATGTCATGGTACATATTCATGGAACTCCGGGTAAAGAGAATAGCGAGAATAGTACCGTCATAATCGCCGGTGAAGTCATGCTACATCCGGACGCAGAGGTAACCTCTCGTACCTCAAACCCATTCCTGCCTACTTTAACAACCGATACTTCACCCGCCGAACTTCTATCTCTAAGCACAATAAGAATCTTCATGTTGCCGCCCTTACCTTACCTACTGTGTGACGACACTCGTTGCATTCTGATTTATGGCTCCATTATCCTCTAGATCAACCACTGAATCGCTAAACTAGCTAGACAAAGGCAATTTTCGAGCCATTTCCCATTGTTCTCGCCTTAGGTATGCCAAACCGCCCCATAGATCGGTGGTTAAGAGAATCCGCCATTAAATATTAGCTTTCCTCGCGATATAAGATGTTCACATCATAATCTTCAACAATTTGAAACTCAACGGCATTAAGGTAAATTCACTCTTTCTATGTGAAAATATATCAAGATTTTTATGGTCGGTAAAAATATCCACATGCACCCCATATAAGTAATGCCTCCATATTTTTAAGGCGTGAACCACTGCAACTAACTCTAGATCATGAGTGGGATAGTTCTTTTCATGTTTTGTCAATCGCCTCAAAGCATAAGCAATTACCTTACTATGCTGCACTTAACACATCCCAACCTGCACTGCAATGCTAACACACCGCATAACCTATGAACCCGAAAAGCTAACACTGGTGATGAGTTCAATTTGTTTTTCAATTCCCGGAAACTCGATCGCAGGCTTTGGTCCACTAAACTTGGCTGCTTTTTGAGTCAATTTAGTCAATCTGCATAACAGAGTAGAAAACCTTCCAATAACCTTCCAGAATATCCAAACTAACCCCAAGAAACCGCGTAACTCGTTGGAGTCGTAGGCCTAGGCCATGTTTTCACCGCCTACTTTTTGTGTATCGGGACCTAAATACCATCCTATGATATAATGTGGCCCAAGAAAGCTACAAAATCAATGTAACTTACATTTTAGAAAACTTTGTATAATTGCATTCTATGAGGATCCAAGTAATCTGGCTCAGAAATGATTCCATGTTCCGCTTCCGAGCGGGAGTAGACTAGAATATCATCAATAAACACTATTACAAATAGATCCAAATACGGCCTCAAGATACTATTCACAGTCCATGAACACTGCTGGGGCGTTAGTCAACCCGAAGGACATAACGAGAAACTCAAAGTGACTATACCGGTCTTGAAAGCCGTCTTCGTGGATGTCTTTCCCAACTCAAACCTATAGTGGTACCCAGATCTCAAATCAATTTTAGAAAAGTACTTTTCCTTGCAAACTGATCAAACAACCATCTATTCTCGGAAGAGGATATTTATTCTTAATAGTAACCTTATTCAAATACTGCAATCTATGCACATGTAGGGAACCATCCTTCTTCACAAATGTGACCCGCTGCACCCCCATGGTGATGCATCGGGTTTACAAAGCCTTGTCCAACAAATCTTTCAATTGTTCTTTTAATTCTTTTAATTCAACAGGGACATTCGATAAGGGGGAATAAATATAGGCTCATGATCTCAGCAAATCCATGGAGAAGTCTATTTCCCGCTTCGGAGGGAATCACGGAAGTTCATATGGAAACACATCCGAACTCATTAACAATCGTATAGACTGAGAGTCGATTCCCGCTTGCACATCCCGAACCTTGATAATATGGTAAATACAACCCTTTTTTATTAATTTCTTCGCCCGAAGATAGGATAAACTTACCTTTCTTTGGCTTAGGCCGTATTACTTCCATTCTCGCACAACTCCCCCGAAATGAAATCGGACAATTCCCCCGGTCCAACACTTACAAGAGCATAACATGGTGCCAACCAGTCCATACCCATAACTACATCAAAATCAATCATTTCTAATTCCACCAAATCTGCTGAGGTATGACAACTAAAGAATCAGACTATACAACCCCGTAAATTCTTCTAGCAATAATAGAGTCACAACCAAGGGCAGATACCGAAAAGGGTCAGCCAAGCAATTCGTGCTATATCAAACTTTTTGGGCTACTAACGGAATAACATACGACAAAGTGGAGCCCGACATATCAACGCATAAACCGAGTGAGAACGTACATCTAATCATACATGTCACAACATCTACATGACTATGATTCTTGTCACCCCGATAAGGCATATGTGTGATCCTCATGTCACGCCCCGAGCCTACACCTGTGGCGTGCAACACGGTACTTGAAGCCACAAGTGACCCCAAGTCAACCCATGGTCTATCGCTTGACCAGTACCTATAATATGCACAATGTAACTTTGAAAGAATATCATAAATATTCATGAGAGGCAAGTCTGAAAACATATAGAGTTCAAACAATAGAATAATATCGATAAATCTGAAAATTATATCCGTATGAAAGCTATCTAATAGAGGGGAGTTGTTGCCTCAAAGTAACTCTAAGTCTAATCAAAACTAATAATGAATGAAAGAAGGAAAATAGTGCCTCAGATGATGAGGACTCACACTTCAACCGCCGCACGAAGAATCAACTACGGCACCACCCGTGCCGGGTCCGAGAACTCTGCCAAATGTATCACAAATGATACAACATAAAAAGTATGCGTCACATTTGAATGTATTGAGTAAGTGGCAGAAACATAACTAAAAATAAAGTCTGAGCCGAAATGACACGCAAATGACCACCGTGTCGAATCAACTACCGATATAATCCGAAATGGTCAAGATGACCCTATTTACGGTCAAGGACGTTTTGGTGTTTTGAAACCTTGGAAGTTGTGAGATAATTTGCATCGAATTGAGTTAACCGAGGACTAGAATCAAACAATTTCCTCTTCGCTTGCTCAGAATCGGACTAGACCGACTAGTGGGAGAGTCTGCACCGACATATAAACCACGTGAGTTAGACGTGGAGTCCGATGATACACCCCACCGGTGGGACTCCAATATACCTTGCCAAAGGTATAAACGCATGAACCGAGTGATCATAAAGCCCGCCAATCGGGCCAAGTAATACTATGACCTACGCCCCGGCCATGTAGTTTTTGGAAACCCGGGTGTGCCGGAACTCCGGCCCGCCTGCTAAGTTCTACTCCTACCGGAAAACCTAAATCGAACTACTAAGTCGATAGCTCGAAATTGGGGTCCAAGACTAGTCGTGTGACATATAACCGCATGTACCCCGAGAGTCTTATCCGACCAGATTCTGAATCGGGTTCTAGACTCGGCCGAGCTATTTATCCGGGAAGGTGGACTGCCTAAGAACAAGTTGTAACCGAACCTGGGTCCTGGGCTGGCCGAGCTATATACTATAGTGTCATGACCGCCTAATGGATCAAAAACTGTAAATTTAAGTATGGTTCGGAGCACCGAGAAGCACCACTGCCACCTCGAAATAAGATCAAGTCAAACCGATCGCCTGACAATTTCCTAAATATCACCGAGATTCTAGCATACCGGACTGAGAATAAACTCGATATAATTCTCGGAGAGATTCTAGTTCTAACTAGTCCTGGACTACTAGGAGCTAATAGAGAATTCAATTTATCCCAATGGGAATTTACAATATAGAGAAATTCAAGAATTATAGGAACTCCATTCAATGAACTAAAGTCATCCGATTCATGGTGTATTTACCCAACATATACGCATAGCGATACCAGGAATTCAGCCCAAAGCATTCTTCATTCACTAGAGGGAATTTAACAAGCAAAAACCATTACTTAAAAATTAGGGCTTAAACTCTCTTTTTTTGTATGAACACCGACAATTTGATAAGGAATTTAAGGGGATCATATCAACAATTTATATGAACATTTTCCAAGTGAAATCGACTAAAATAAACATGAATACTCTTCATATTCGAAATCTCAGGGCTTAAAACTGATAGAAGAAATTGAGGAGGATTTTGGGACACAAGGGAAGAACAACTTTGCTAAAACCCCACATATATGGTGAAGAAACCCGAGAATTTTCTTGAGAATCGAAGAGAAAAGTTCACTCCCTAGCCCTTTGCTCAAAACACTAAAGAGAAAATTTGCGCGATGTTTCTATATGGGTTACACATGAGAATGAGGGGAGGAACAAAGCTCAAAACCCTCTAACTAGTCCGAAATTAGGTCCAAAACAACATAGTTTAAAGCTTAGGTGAATAGGAATTTACTAAATAGTCCTTAGAAGTTCGTCGGGAAAATTGTCGTGCCCTAACGGGTGACCTAATGAGTCGTGGTGACTACCACGACTCGTGGTCACCCCGCCGGGTACACCGCCAGTGGATCCTTAGTAGGTCACCACGAGGGACCCAATGAGCTGTTATATGACCCCGACTCGTGGTCACCAGCCAGGAACCACACTCCGTCTCTCATTTTTGGAGATTTTACGCTAAGTCACATAACGAGCTACGAATGAGCTGTTGCCGAGGTGACAACTCGTTTCACCCACTCATCGAGTACACCTGTCTACAAAACATTCCTAACCGAGGCCCACTAATGAGCTTATTTAACAAAGTCGTGGCCAAAGTGACAACGACTCATGACGTCCCTCGTTAGGTACACTCGCCTCCCTTATTTACATTAATCAGCCCTTCATACCACCTAACGAGTCGTAGGGATTGATAATGACTCGTTAGGGTGGGCCGGGCCTTGGCAACATTTCGCAGCTTTCTAGATTTCGCTTTATGCCCCTAATTGATTTCTGAGTTTCTGGGTTGTTACACTTGATCACGCTCGAACCAGATGCCTCTAATCTACCTCGGCCTCCGTCGTTGGAGCTGAGGGCCTACTGTGTAAGGTGTTGGGGCATACGAACCTGCTAAAGATCTACTCGCCGGGGTCCCGACCGCCCCGGCATCTAGGGGCCCAGTCTCTCATCATATGTCCCTCCTTCCCATAGGTATAAAAGGTGATGGAAACATAGCCGTACCTCCCGTATGTCGGCTATGACAAGTACCGCATCGGGGTAATACTAACTCTCGCTTGATCTCGGCCCCCTGCTGCTGTTACGAGCCCGGGCGTCACGAATCCTCACCGGCTCGACCGCCCGACGATCTCGATCTACCGCCCCTTGTTGCTAAGGCCTAAGGTGGTCTACCTAAAAATAGGGCCCGGGTCCCGCCCCGAAAATCTGTGTCTAGCCCTCCGACACGTTCTCCCGACCAACTTTCCATAGCATATTGACGTTATCCGAGCTCCTCTATATTCTAAGCAAAGGCCCGGATTCGGGAAATGTCCATATCCTCCCGTTAAAGGTAGCTATTGCAAGATTCTATATATTCTCGTGAGAGCCCCAAGATAAATCTAAGCACCCGGCCGGCATGGTATCAACAAACGAGGGTGCACACCTAGCTAAGGAGTTAAATCTCAATGCATACTCCCCGACACTCATCCTGCCCTACTCAAGATGCAAAACTCGCTCTACTCTATCCTTCCGCATCTTCTTGGGGCAAATAATGATCTATGATAGCCTCGTAAAAGACGGACATGTAGGTGGGATGGTGCATCTCTACCTCGGTATCTTCCCAACTCTCGTACCACAAAACCGCTACATTTCGCAATCAATACCGCGCTAGCTCAACCGGGACTCAGGACGAGGCATGCATGACCCCGAATATTCTCTCGCAATCGATCTATAAAATTATGGGGTTCCTCTCGCGATCCGTCCCCTCGTAAACCTGCAGGGAATCAAGGCCGAAACTCCAAACTCTCAAATCACCTACCGAGGGCCGACGGGCAACCATCATCCGTACCAACATATAAAATGCACCTCGAACTCCCTGATCTAACGGCATAGGAGTATCTGGGGCTGGTACTGCATATCTACCATCTCAGCGTGCCCGGGTGTGGTGCACGCTGGGAGATCAAGGTGGTGTCCGTCGCCCTCGATCAGCCGACTCGCTGGGCCCCTACTAGTGCTCCCTCTCCCCGCCGCTCATTATCCAGCTCTTTGACCAAAGTCATGGTCTACCATGTATCTGACATTTCCTTGTAAATAAATAGATAACATAAGCTCGCAAGTCACCCTATATAGCACAACTTATAGCACGACCGGAGGAAAAAGAAGTAACCACACTATTATGCCTTGCACCTCCGCCTATGGAATGTGGTGCACAACACACCCATAGACAAGACTCTACTTGGCAAAAAGGCTTTTGCAGACTCCCTACGATACGACTCCGCCTAATACCAAGTTTGTCACGCCCGCCTTGGGAGGCACGATCGGCACCTAGTGCTACACCAAGTCTGAACTAGCCTGAATGGACTGGTGCACTATTAGTGCACATTGACACTTAATTCAAGAAACCAACGAGCTATATCTTGGTTGTAAAATGTACTGGCCGATAAGGCCACCGCAAGAAAAGAAAACAAATAACTACAACAACACAATAACAGTGGATCCTATGTGAATGACAAGACCACCATGCTGTCTAGTTATAACTGAAACGTAAATGAAGCACTAAACTATGCTATGGCCGACAAGGCCGCTAACTAACAAATTCAAACAATCCCCACACACTCATCGGCAAATTCAACTGGCAGAAATGCACAGTCTCGCAAGCCTCTAGAGTGTATACATATATTCGGGAAAAGGCCCCGACCTACCCAAAATTGTACATCAAAAGTAAACCTCATCTAATCCTCAACTCCCGAGGGAAGGAGCCGAATAAATCGCTGACCTCGCCCGAAGGCTAGGAACACCACGAACCACGCCTATCCGCACTGGGCAGGCAAGTAATGCATTTCCCAGTGGGCGCGCACATATGTACCGAATATGTAAAGTGCGTAAAGGTGGATAACTTGACTCAAAGCTGTGCAAATTTGTAGTAATTAAAAGAGAGAGTAAGGATTTAACCCGCAATACCGTACTGTCTAAATTATCTAAACAATAAGTCCATAGGTGCAAACAAGAACCTAACCGGGCCTCCATGTTTCTAGAATGTACAAACAACACAGAAAAACCTACCAGGCCCCCATAAGCCCTAGCAAGTACAAACAAGATCCTCCACTTACCCTAATTACCAAGGATTTTTGTGTAAATCAGAATCTCAAGGTGGCCTCGTATTTCAATTTGATGGAACCTGGCCACGGCTCTGACCGTGCCTCAATCTGGATGGAACTTATTATGGCCTCACGGCCTCAGTAATGAAACTCAATACGGCCCTTACAACCCTGGGCAGAATGGAACTCAATTGGCCCTTACAGCCTCAATAAATAGAACTCAATACGGCCCTTGTAGACCAAAGAAATGGAACTCAATATGGCCCTTACAACCTCAATAACAAAACTCAATACGGCCCTTACAACCTCAGTAAGTGGGACTCGATATGGCCTAACAGCCTAACTACTCAATATTCGAGTAAGTCCATTCTAGCTAGGCTAATTTGATAGGAATTACTATTTCATCGTTATAGACTCAATTCAATTTACAACAGATGACCCAATAGGTTTACTCTGAAGTACTGTAGACAGGTCGCAATTAACTTTGTGATGTGTTTAACTCGTCAAAGCGATAGCCTTACATACCTCAAGTGCCAATCTTCTGCCTATCCTGGCGAGTTTCAATCCTAAATTCAACAAAAATTCTTCACCACTATAATAGTATTACTCGGGAGAAAGAGACTAGTTTCAACACCAATCTCGATGAAAATAATAACTTTTCATAATAATATCAACTACACTTTAACTTGACGAAATACGGTTGAAAACGTATAATTTCCCAGAGAATTCAGAAGGGAGAATGCTTACTCGAAGCCCGTGATCGTATAGAAATTAGTTTGAAGCAATTCCGACGACTTCTACCGCCGGAGTTCCAATTGCCGGCATTTTCGGAAAACTAACTCCGTAGTAATGTTCCCCATGTGCTTATAATTCAATACCGGAGTTAATCGTAGCTTGACGATGTTTGATAAACGTAATTGGACAAAAATTATATATGTTCTTCAAGACTTCTCCTGGACGATTCTATATATATAAATGAGCTTTTAATTGAAGGAAAATATATATATATATATATATATATATATATATATATATATGTGGGCGGTGGCAGGGGCACCCCGCGCCACCCATCGTAGAGCACCCTTGCCCTACGTCGCGCCCAAAGCGCCAAGGGGCTTGCCGCACCGCGCTGCCCAAAGCGCTAGTGCTGGCGCGTCACGCCGCCCTGCGGCCCGGCCTCGGTCGACCTGGACTTTCGAGGCTTTTGCCATGCGCTGCATTCTATTTATTTAACACAAATCCACGCATACATTTATAAGTCACTAACTTTTTACGGGGTGTAATAGTGGAGTAATTATAATATTGGTCTATGTTGATGATATACTAATAACTGGGGATATAGTGGCATGCATTGAAGAGATCAAGGCTGCACTACAAAAAGCTTTCAAAATCAAAGATCTTGGTGAACTAAAATGTGTTTTGGGAATTGAGTTTGCAAGATCACAGACAGGCATAGTTAAGTGCACCAAAGGAAATATGCACTAGAATTGATATCGTAAACCTGACTTAGTGCAACTAAAAACAAATAAATTTACTTCCTATGAAGTCATTGCTAAGTTAACAACCAAAGAGTATGATGAACATATCAAAGTACATAGCAGTTCCGGTAGATGAAGCTTTAGCCGATCAAGGCACCTATCAAAGACTTATAGGTAAACTGTTGTATCTCACAGTAACAAGACCAGATATAGATTATAGTGTTCAAACACTAAGCCAGTTCTTACAAAGTCCAAAGAAGTCTCACTTGGATGTTGCACTAAGAGTCAATGATATATTAAAGGTGAACCAGTACAAAAAGATCGCTTCCTATCAAGCAAAAGACAAGACAAGTTAACCGCCTCTGGCTATTGTGATGCAGATTGGGCAGCTTGCACATTCTCCAGAAAATTTGTTACTGGATTTGCTAATGCTTGAGTCACAATGTCAAGTTGAAAATCAAAGAGACAACCTACTGCCCAGGGAGTTCAACTCGAAGCCGAATACGTACCTAGCATCTAATGTGCGTAACTAACTGGTTAATAGGATTGATCAAAGACCTTGAGTACAAGTACAACTACCAACAAGATACTTAGTGACAAAGAAAAGCAAAAGAATCCAAATGGCTACTAATCCAAATTTACCATGAGAGGACTAAACATATAGAAATAGACCGGGCTATTGTGAGAGAGAAGATACAACAAGGATTGATGAAATTGAATATGTGCCAACACATGATCAACCCCAGGATTCTCTAACTAAAGGTCTAACTAGAGTACAACATGAATACTTGACCTCCAAGATTGGCTTTCTCAACATATTTGCAAACCTAGATTGAGGGGGAGTGTTGAGGATTGAAGACATAATCGAAGGAAGAGCACTTATATGCGGCAGAAGACCACAAGAATATAGCACAGTTAGTTAGGAAATCTGTTAAGTTAGTTAAGTAGCAAGTCAAGTAATGAATAGATAACTACTATGTTGTAACCAACTATAGAGCCTATATATACAAAGGCTCATGATCAATGTAATCCATATAATTCATCTGATATGCTATAATGATTTTGAGGATTATTCTAAATCTCTCTCTTCCTTTCTACTCTTCCTTCTCGTTCTACAATGCTCTCTTCTTCAAAATATTCTGTTTTGAATTTTTCATCTACCACATGTCTTCCATCTTCTAGCTACTGATCTATGTATCATATAATCAATAAAATATTTTCATTCATACCGGCCACACCCTTTAATCTATGTTATTACAATTAATTTGTATAAGAGTTTTTAGTAGAATCTATCAACTCAACTCAAAATAAATTAGCCAATCACGTGGATGAAAAGATGGAGAGAAAATTGACTTGTTATAATGATTTTTGTATGGGAATATGAATTTATAAGTTAGGGTTTCAAAATTTTTGAAAATAGAGAGTTGGTGCTTGGTTCAACAACAATCAGAAAAGAGACTATAGCAGAGAGAATTTTGAGCCATTGGAAAAATATGAATGTAGTTTTTACTGGAATCCAATAATTTTAATTTGACTATTGTATGTTTTAATTGAATATTGGTATTTTTTAAAATTAAATAGCATAATTTTGAATTGAATACTTTTTTATGAACCGAATATTATATTTTAAATTGAATATTGTAGTTTCAAATTAAATATTATAGTTTTGAATTGAATAATGTAGTTTCATTAGAGGAAGAGAGACTTTGCACATGGATATCTTCTAACCTAGAGAAAGATAAGGATAAAGTCCCTAGGAGGTCTTAGATGTTTGGAGCTAGAGATATACTTGTAGCTTATATTAGGGTATGCATACTAACGCTTTGATGATTGACAAAAGTATTCCGTGCTGATATTGCATAACAAGATGGACCAGGTAGAACTCCTATTTCACACTACTGTGAATGGCAAGGTATCAATACCGAAGAACAGGTGGAATGTGTTGACTTTAGTCAATAATGGTATACGTGAGAAGTACAGTGGCATGTGTTGACCTTAGTCAATAAGGAACTTTAGAAGCACTTAAAAGGAAAACACAATTGGACTTCAACAAGGAAGTAATATCAAGGATCCTTCTGCGAGAAGAACAAGCAGTGAAATATTGGCTTTCCTTCTCATGAAAGCAAAGAGAAAACCTAACAAGACCCCACAACGCTAAGAGAAAACTATAAATTCAGGGATTTGTGATTGAAAGAGTTTCTTTTCCTGGGACAAGCTTGAGCACTTGTAATAGAAAATAGATATTTTCTTATAACTGCCAAACTTTGAGAGATAGAGTCTTTTTGATTATTGTTCTTTGGCTAGAAGGAGGTTTCTAACTCGAGTTATGAGCCGAGAAACGCGTCACTAGTTAGAGGTAATTAGTGAAGTTTCGAGGTACTAGAGGTAGTTCCTTTGATTTTAGATTTCATCTAAACCCGCTCGTGAGTGAATAAAATCCTATTCGATAGGCCGTGGTTTTTATTACTCCCTTGAGCAAGAAGGTTTTTCAAGCATTACATCTCAAGTGTGTTCTTATTGTTATTATTTTGCACTTTGTGATTAACGGAAACCAGGTTCAATATAGTAGAGAGCCGTGCATTCTGGCTTATATCGTGAAAGGTGGTTTTTCAATAAAGGCTTAAACTGAAAATCGAATCATGGTACCACCTTCAATGTACCGCGGGGACACACCACAAGACTACCCTTGTTCAGGCACTACTGTGAGTGGTGGAAGAATTGCATGATGGAATTTATTGGTGAAGATCACAACTTGTCGAATGTAGTGTTGATGGACCCACCATCCCATGAAATCGGGTCAAGATGGAAAACATAAATTCCAAAAGGAAGATTAGAGTACACGTGAAGAAAATTGGCAATGAGATCAACGCAAAGGCGAAGAAGATTCCCACTGTAACTTGGCCCTGACGAATACAATCAAATTTCTTTTTGCACCAGCACAAAGGAAATCTGGGATGCTCTCCGTAATGCTCATGAAGGAACGAGTCAAGTGAAGAAGTCTAAAATTGATATGCTAAATTGTTAATATGAGTTGTTTAGAATGAAGGAGGGGGAATCTATCCACGACATGCACACTATATTTTCATCTATTGTCAATGACATACCATTTTAGGTATAAGTCATTCCCACAAACAAGACGGTAAGGAAGCTTCTAAGTGTTCTTCCCGAACTCGGAAAGCAAAGTGGAAGCTATTTGAAGCAAGATATCTTGATACTCTAAATCATGATGATTTGATAGAAATTAAAATCTATGAACTCAAGAAGTCCCAAGATAAGGAACTCTAGTTCTCACAAAGAAAAGAACCTGGTCCTCAAGACTACAATTGACGATGACAATATGACCCTACTTACTCGAAGATTCCAATGAATCATTAAGAAATGTTTAATACTTAAAAGAAGAATGCTTCAAAATCATTCAATAAAATCTTTGAGATCTCGATTTGTCACAAATGTGGTGAACATGGCCACTTCATGAAGTGGGATTGTCCTGGAATGGGAGCCAGAACACAAGCGAAATCGCTGAAAAATCTAAGGAAGGGAAGAAGGATCACTTCTAGATCCCCAATAGAATACTTACTACAAAAGAAGCAGACAAAGGTAGTAAAGCGAGCTCTAGCTGCTATGGGAGACATCAGCGAGGAATCAAGGAGCCACTCGAACAAGATGACTGTCCTCTCTTGGCTATGGATGATTCGGGCGATGAAGATGTTGCTTGCCGCCTAAAACTGGGTAGGCCAGAATCGCACTCATCATGATTGATCAAGAAGCCGGCAGGCAGACATCTATAATTGTAATACTTTAGCCATCCAAGCCACCTGGTCAAGTAATCAAGCAAGAATAAATTGACCCATAAGGTCTCAAATAATTCGGTAAACAATCGAAATGCAACCAAGGCAATTAGCAAGCATCCAAGAAACAAGGTTTGACGAGGCCAAAGCAAACCGAATAACACCGTACACACTAAGTCCACAAAGCCTCTAAAGAGTAAATTGACTAATGATCTAACATGGCTCCGACCTACCCATAACTACATCTCAAAACTCAAGCATACATAACTAAGCCCTAGCTCCAGGCAGAAAAGGAGCATACCCAACCATCTCGTTTGATCTCACGAATCGCTACTCAATTGGCCATCCCGACCACTACCCGCACCTCGCGCACGAACGCAGTCCCCAAGCAAGGGACGCGCATTTAATGAAATGTACTGGTCTGTAAGGCTGAAACTGTAACCATGAGATAATAATCCTGTAATAACCGACTTAGCACATAAAACATATAAAGGATAAATATAACCCGGAACTCGAACCCGTAATTGATAAACAACTTACTATAACATAAAGTGAACTCAAGATAATCAACTGTGAATAAGGAATGGTAACAACTCAAACTGAAACTCAAAACCCTCGAGCAATAACTCTATAATAAGATGAAAAATGTACTAAGAAATGTACAAGAAAGAAACTATAACCTAATGCTGTTTGGACCAACCAACCATATAAATCCATATATAAAATTCATCCAAATTGTACCACAATGGGGTAAAATAAAAATATCTCCTTACCACACCACACCGGTAAAATAAAGATTCTGGGCCGGGTGTACTACACCGGAGTAAAATAAAATATTCCAGCCGATGTACCACACCGGGTAAAATAAAATTATCTCAAATTGATGTGGCTCACAATTTGAGGTAAATAAAAATATCTCCGACTGATGTACCACACCTAAAATAAAAACAAATCTTAATCTACTATCATAAATGAGCTACCGTAGCTCATACAAACTATCTCGAATACTGATCGGAAACTATAAAATATGTTGATCAAGAATTGAAACATGTAAAGTCATACCATGACCCCTAATACTCTAATTATGTCATACACATATAGGTCTTTCATTTAGCATTTAAATACATAGTTGGCTATATTGTGAATGAATTATAGGGAAGTTCCTAGAACTAGAATATCATAAAGACATGTGTAGACTCACATTCATGATTTTAAACATCTCCTAGAAATTCTAACACGAGGAGCAAAGAGGAATCACTTAACCTAACATTTTCTATTAACAATCTTAGCATTCATTTCGTGCTTATACTGTTTGACTTTCTGCTACTCTCTTTATATCAAGAATTGTGAGCATACCTCATTCTATTGCACATCATATCACATCTCGGTGCAACTTATAAAACAGCAGCACATAATCAGGTATCCCAAAACTCGAGCTCTTAATATACAAATGCTAGGCAACTGGTCTAGGGCCGCCTTAAGATAAATAGCACTATAGCTGTGCCTTCAGACAACGAAAAGCTCATGAAACATTGCAATATATGTGAGCGAAAAGCTTAGCAACATTATAAACAATTTAGAAGCTTCCAAGAAAAAAAAAACTTTAAAACTTGAGAAAGTTACTCCAACTCATAGAACAAATAATCAAAAATAATTGTTTAAAAAGGACGAGATGAAGAAATTTCTCCTTAACTTGAGTCACTATCTTTAAAATATTCGATTCCAATCATTTTCTAAGAAGTTAACACTCATCGTCCCTCTCCATTAGCTTAACACAACCGAACATAACCAACTTTATTTATAATCCTTTGGCTAAAATGTCATTAGAACAGGGTAAATCTTGTCGGCTATTTGCCTAACTCATAAAAATCGCAATACTTATCATCTAAAACAACCTTTGGCTTTATTTTTCGTATTCATCATAAATTCTTTTACAACCGTGGATTCGTAATTCCCTACTTAATTATTTACTCGTCGTTCATTATTCAATAATTTCTTATATGCACTTACCTTTTTACCTAATTTCCAACCTTATCTCTTAAACATTGTCTTGTTCATATTTAACATCTCTCAAAGGTTCTTGAAATCAACTATGGACAAAGGGGCATATAACTCACATTTTACCTTAAAAGGTCTAACATTTAGTCTTATCTCTCCATTGCTACTCGTAGCCTCAACCTTTACTTTAGGTTGATTTCCTACATCTACAACTTTCAAAGAACATACGACGTGTCTACTTAAAGCCTCCAAGCAATTCTCGGGAGGTCTAGATAACTCAATAGCTCTAATAAACATAAAGCGACTTTCGAAAGGTAACTTTACCGCTTTAGCGTAATTTTAATGTAAGCGTAAACACATATACATATATACATATATATATATATATATCATGACATTTTAGTATAATTGTTAATATCAAGATATTGTGCATAACCTGCCAATAAATATGGTTCCATAGAAATATCAATAGTTTATCCATTCGGGCCCTATTTTTCATGTTTAATGATTGGTTAATTAAGAAACGCATTAATTAGTCATACTAGCTTAAGGAAGAGGGATCGGGGAACCATCTCATGGCCCCAGGTACCTTAAAACATGAATATAAGAGGGTAGGTAACTGTCATGTTGAAAATCTCCATTTTATTACCTCGTAGCTCCTTACCGAGTTAAAATTCGATTTCACTATTAGTTTGTCTCTAAGGCTGGGCCATCGTCTTGCCATGCTTACTTCAAATTTCTTAGCAACTATAATAACAACTTTGACAATTACAAATACATAACATAAATGTAAAATGACCAGCCCACAGTGCCTCACCAGCGAGGACTCAAACTCAACTTACAACTATGACCATAATAGAAGGCACTGTCTTCCGCTCATTCATGCTTTTCCAACTTTTAGAAAATACACACCTTAATGTAAGTAAATTCTAACAACTGGAGGAACCATAATATGCTACACACAGAAGTCTCTGGGCATAGGGGAATGCCGAATTAATCCTCGGCATGAATTCGTGCTTGAAAATCAAGAGACAAAGAACACCTTACATACCTTTCTCCGATGAACTTTTGTCTAGCCGATTTTCTATTTCAATGATCAGCCTTCAACCTTCTTAATCCAGTGGTTTTATAGGCCAATGACGAATGACCTATAGCATAAAATTCAGCTAAAATAACTAAACAATGGCAGTCACAATAGCAACAATAAAGCAGACGGCAACATCAACAACATTTAGCCATTTTCTCAACTAGTTTTCACTAACTTTTAAGGGAGAAACAAGAGGAAATTTTACCTTAGTTCTGCTGCAATTCTTTCTCTCAATATGAAGTATAATTCCAGCAAAATAACAGCCAAACTCCTAAGGAAAATGAGCAATACTAGCTCACAAACAGTCCATCGGCAATTTCACTTAGCCGCCAATTTTCAGATTTTCGCTTTACAAATTGAGATGTTTAAAAGGGTGCAAATACTTGTCTTTTGCTGGGAATTTGTTCTGGTTGTACAGGAGGTAATTTTGACTTCAACTTCTTGTCCAAAAATACAGAAACCTTTGTTGTCCAATACGCCACAAACAATTCACCAACACACAAAACACACTTCCAATTCTAGTCTTGTAATCAAAAATTTAAGCAAGGATAGTAGTAGAATCCTTACCTTTATTACTTGTTTATCCCTACCAAGAGTGAACATATATGTAGCTTACGTAAAGATTCAAAATGCAGTAAATTCACCACAAGAACATCTGTCTAAGTGCAGCCAAACAACCACCAATACACCACCTTCACCTTATGGTAGATCCTCTTCACTTAGCTTTAGTTTATCGGACTTTAGCTTAGTGTTTTATTTAGTTGTTTGGTTGAAATTTGAGAGAATTTCAAAGGATAAGCAGGCACCTTAATTCTGGAAACATTGAAATGATTTTATAAGTCATGACTTAAAATATGGGCAAGTTGGGCGGTGGCCGTTTTTAGGGCGGTGGTTTCATCGCCTGGATGTCAGGTAAAACGTTTGGTGTTTTTACTAACTCCTATTGATGAGCGGTTTGATGTTATAAAAATTAGACTCAAAGACCTTTAATTTTATAGGTCATGGGGCTTCTAATTTATTATATACTAGGAGATATGGTTATTTAAAATTGACCGTTATTTATAATCTTCACATACTCTTCGGTTTTCCGTTCGTACAGATTTCCCTTGTCACCCAATATACAAATTGTACTTTTCTTAACATAGCATACAAACATCAGCCTCAATTATCAAAAATTTTCGTGGTGTAATGTATGTGCCGCTCTAATGGTCGATGTGGAGTCGATGCAGAAGATGATAAAGCAAGGTCAGCTTTCGAACTCAGCAAAAATTAAAAACCTATTCTCAAAGAAGCTGGATTCATTATCACTTTGTTCTCATAGATGAATTGAACACTATGTCGATCGAAAGAAACAGAGCAATGAATGCATTCCGCATCTCTTAAGCAAGATAATAAAACCTAGAAGAAGAAAAAAAAGGAGTTGTTAAAAAGGGCTGATGAGTGAAAATACTTAAAGAAAATCAAGGAAAAAGGGAAACCATAAAGAAACTAACCTTAGAATCCCAAAACTTGAATGGCCGAGGTCCAAGCTTCAAAAGACCTTGAATATAAATAAAGTCAATTGCAAGAGCCTTAAAATGGACAAAATCTTCTGAATTTCTAATCTCCATGCATGAAAAGCACCCTAGAAAAAAAACAAGGACTGGGATACAAAGATGAAACATATGACTCAAATGACAAACCTAAATTGCATAATACTTTTTATTCTCACTGTGCTGACAAGACATTATCATGAATAGTGCTTAATCAAGCATAGAGCTACAAAGAAAAATTTTGAATATGCAAAACCTAGGTTAATGACTGGTGAAAACAAAATAAAAACTTGAAAATTAATAGAAAAGTGATTTTGCCACACTGGGCTAGAAGAGATTTAATTCATCCATTCAAAATGGAAAGGGACCCAAGCTTGTCCGGGTACCCAAATCTAATCTTTGACTATTTGTGCAGTAAAATGAGAGGAAAGAAAGGAACCTACATGGACAAGGCATGCTCCAGGCACATGACAGGAACAATGGAAAATTTCCTCTCGCTCACTAATCACAAAGGTGGAAATGTAGCCTTTGGAATGGAAAAAAGGAGAAATCATTGGAATAGTAGTTGGAAGATCTATGTCACAAGCAATCGGCAACGCAGATACGTGAAGGCTTGAAACATACCCACAGTATTTCTCAAATGTGTGATAATAGGAATTCTGTCTTATTTACATCAAAGACAATTGCAAAGTCACTAGTCTGAATATAGGGAAACTGGTTCCCAAAGGACAGATATAAAAAATGTGTACAAGGTAAATATTATGGATCCTATGGGGGAGGAACTTTTCCGTTTAAGTGCGTTAATGGAGGTTTTGGCTTTGGCACAAACACATGGGTCATGCTAGCTTCTCTCATCATCTGAACAAGCCTGTAGGAAAGGAACTATACTTCAGGTCTTCCTAAAACTAAGTTCAAAGACAATTTGATCTGTGATGCCTACGCAAAAAGAAAGCATGTGAGATCATCTTTCAAGCCCAAAAAGGTAGTCAACACTACTGCCGCATGCGTACAACTTATTCACATTGACTTATGTGGTCCAATGAGGGTAACAAGCAGAGGAGGAAAACGATATGTGTTTGTTATTGTAGATGACTATGTCAGGTTCACATGGACATTGTTTATGGATTCCAAAGATGAAACATTTGATGGCCTCTATATTTTATAAAAAGGTTCGTAAGAAATTAAATCATGTAATGGGAAGCATTAGGTCAGACTACGGAACCGAGTTTAACAACTCAAAATTTCTTGAATATTGTGCAAACTCAGGTATTGACAATAACTTCTCAGCCCCAAGATCTCCACATAAAATGGAGTAGTGGAAAGAAAGAATAGAACCTTGAAAGATATGGCAACGATGTTGATAGCCGTGACTACCTCAAGGATATTGGGCGAGGTAGTAAAACACAGCTTGCTACCTAATTAATAGGTGTATGATCGTAATTCACTGTTGGACTTACGTAACTACTAAAGGGAAGAAAGCCAAATCTAACACATTGCAAAGCATCTAAAGTAAGTGTTTTCATACATAACAATGGCAAGGATCCATTGGGAAAGTTTGATGTACCGTGAGTGATAAGGATCTTCTTGGCTACTTCACATAGTAAGGCCTACAAAGTCCTGAACAAGAGAATTAATTGTGTTGAAGAAAGCACTCATGTGATCTTCGATGAATAGAGGGAAGTATGCAATGGAAGTGCTCTAGAGGACATAGAGGAGGTGGTATGGCACTGGGCACAAACCCCGGTGGGGAAACTGTGCACACAAGATGAAGGTATTCATGATGAGATTCCAAAACATTCCTAGCGTTGCAAGGAGTCGTGGGCCCTAATGCGCACCAAGTGATACCGTGAAGCACCGTAACTCACAACTAAATCAATCCTTTAGGAGATGGAACCGATTCCCCGTAGGCAATGTAACAACAAGAGATATGCAAGTAGGTCAATAGAGGCATAATAGTTCCCATACAATTCATAATATACTTTCTCTCGTTAGGATACCATAATACGTATCCACCAGTTAAGAAATATGTGCGCACTTCGCCTACTTATCCATGATTGATCCAAAATGTCAAGGAAGCCCTGATGGATACAGATGATCATGTTCATGAAGAACTGGAAAAATTTGAGCGAAGCAAAGTATGGAACCTGGTTCCCCACCGACAACAAACAGCTTATAGGAACCAGATGGGTATTTAGGAACAAACTTGATGATCGGGCGGATCATTGTCGTGAATAAGGCTAGATTAGTAGTCCAAGGATGTAATCAAGAAGAAGGCATCAATTATGATAATACATTTGCTCCTATAGTACTTGGATAGAAGACATAAGAATACTCATTGCCTATGTTACCTATATAAGATTCAAACTACTTTATTGGATAAGAGTGCCTTCTTGGAATGGTCTTTTGGCAGAAGAAGTATATGAAGCAACTCGTGCTTTGAAGATCATGAGTTTCCCGATCATGTGAACAAATTAAATAAAGCCTTGTATGGACTTAAATGTTTAAGAGCATGGTATGACAGACTCTGAAATTTCCTCTTAGGACATGGGTACAATAGAGGAAAGGTCGACAAACATTGTTTCGAGAAGATGAGGCAAAACATTCTTATTGTACAGTTTATGTCGATGACATTATTTTGGTCCTACTGCACTGAAGTTCTATGTGATGAATTTGCAAAGGTTATGAACAATGAGTTTGAAATGAGCATGATGAAAGAGTTGAACTACTTTCCTCGGATTACATATCAAGCAAACCAAAGAATGAACTTCAATTCATCAAATATTGGTAAGTACATCAAGCGAAAATCGCTAATCAAATATGACATGAGAACTCAGCAAATGATACCCCATTGCAAATACCATCACTAGATGTTGATGAACCTGGTCCAAGAGTTGAGGAGACTAAGTACATAGGGATAATAGGTCTCTATTATATCTGTCACCAAGACCATACATTGTGTCTGTTTATGGGCTTATGCAAGGTTCCAAAAATCCAAAAGAATCTCATCCTAAAGAAGTAAACGCATTCGAGTATCTTAAAAGATCAATGGACATGGTTCTTGGTATCCAAATGGTGATTCCTTTAAACGCATAGGCTATGCAGATGCGGTACTACACTAGTTACTTGGCCGAAGAAAAAGCACATCCGGAATGGCACACTTCTTGGGACCATGCTTGATATCTTGGGAAACTAAGAAGCAAAATTCAAGGGCTCTATCTACAACAAAGTTGAGTATGTCATGCGCTTGCATCATGTTGCACCCAAAGTGTTATGGATCAAACAATAATTGGAAGATTATGATCCATATGGATGGTTATTACCCATTCTATGTGACAATGTTCGCTCTATGAACATGGCAAAGAACCCATGTCCACCACAAAGAACAAAGAACATTGATGTGCGTCACCATTTCCTAAGAGATAATGTGGAAAAAGGTTACATCCTGATGGAATTTTGCAAGACTAAGGATCAAGTGGCTGACATATTTACCAAGGCCCCTGGGAAGAGATGCATTTGAAAAAATTCGCAGGGAACTTGGCCTCCTTCAACTCACCTAAATATGTGTCTCTTGATTTTCCTTCTTCGCCTTTTGACTAGAAAATTTGTTTCTAGTCATGCTAATTTGGTATTTTGCATTCTGAATTTTAACCTAGTCTTGTTCCTTTTTACATAGGATCACACCTCGTAGGCTAATGAGGGTACAAGTAGGGATGATGTGACCCCTATTTTCTAATCGCTGCAGTTTGGACCATGTACAAGAAAAGATCAAAATGATGACCTGTACTTCTGACGGTCAAATGGTATGTACCTGTACTCCCTCATGCCATATTTGTTAAAAATTATTGATGGTACAACAACCACTCTTCAATTGAACTCGGCCCATATGTTCCCATCTATTGAGTATGTTCACGTTTTGTTTGACAAAAAAGGGGGAGGGGGAACGTGCATCATTACTCCTCTTCCCGCCAAAGCAGTATGATTAACCATCGCTTTCTGAACACGGTTCCTTCCTCGTTCACGTCCCACGTCCCATCCCTATTACTCATCCACCTCTTCCACTTCCTTAGGCTGCGGCTACTTATAATCCCAGTATGTGATATTTCCTATCCTCTTCTTCCTTTTGCTCCTGATTCGCCTCTCCTTGCTCGAATTTATTTTTTTTGCTTTAACCTTTGCTATGGACTCCTCCTACACCACTACCCCTGTTGACCCTGCATCCACTCAAATGGGGAATCTAAAACCGCACTGCACAATGCCCACCCTAACCCTGCCCTGTTCCTTCATCTACCCCTACTCCTATTTCTTATGATACTCCCCAAGGCAAGGGTACGGGCTCTCCACCCATGACATCTCAAACAAGAGGGGGGTCGAACACTGAGGATGAAGAGGATGACGTGCCCCTGAGCACCAAATATGCACGCCTCAAAACCATTCCCACCTCTTGTCCTCACAAACACTTGACTCGTGAAACCCTCCCCTCCTCCCAAGAATCAAACCAGTCCGTTTTGTAAAAGGGCTCAAGGCCGCGCTCCCGCTATACGAACACAAGGCATGCCTAAACAATCGATGTTACTTTTTCCCCTTCTACCATGCAACTTGATAGCAATGATGACCATGACTCGTGACCCGGAGAACCCGTTCCAAAGAAGCAAAAAGGGAATTCTTCCTCGTAACCTACTCATCCCCTGGTGTCTCTAGTAAAACATGGAAAAATTCCTGTCCATGGGGAAGAAAATTATTTTTAGGTGTCAAAAGGTGCTGAAGGGGAGAGTTATTGAACACCGATTGCTTCGAACCCGACATGGATAGGCTGATTTCAAAGTTGGGGTTTCAAGGATGGACTCAATGTTTTTTCTTTGTTCTTCCAACAGTTCATGAGCCCGAATTCATTCAAGCTTTTATACAAATCTGGAGGTGGTACGTGATGGCTATGGTAAAATCTATAATGAATGGAGTTACATGATTTATTACTCTTGATACGAAGAAGGTCGGTGAAATTTTGTTGATTTCTTGTGATGGATATGATGCATATGAAGTTCCCTAGCCGAAAGATGGTGGGCTCACTACCAAGTTTCAAAGGAAAGCCTCATACTCTAATACTATGCCATTTGATTGAAATAAGTTCCGTGCTGCTCACCACTCCTCGAGGCCAAGGACGGGGTCAAACCGTCATTCCAGGATTTGCAGTCGGATACATTTCCATTATGTTACCTATCCAAACCCTCCACCTCATGTGCCAAAGTCAAACGGTTGTTCTTCCTTCTCCGCTCCTTCTTTTTCTACATATGTGGCAGCGGCAGAGAAGAGGGGACAACTCCTTTTTCTTTTGCCTTGCTCAATCTTCCTTTTCTGATTGAAAGTAGCAAGCCAATCTACTATTGGTACAGAGGTCAGATAGAAGGTTGCTCGTCCAGCCCAGCGGATCCATTGTTTATGCGGCAGTGCAATGCAGCTAAAAAAGGGAAGCCCCTTTTTATTAGTAAGGTATAGGTTGGTTGGGGAAAACTCCAAAACTAGGGTTCCAAAAAGCTTACCTTATATTATATAAAAGTTTGAGAAAGGGGCACCCCTACTATACCCCTAAACTACAAGCTAGCGCGCAACGGCTGAAAAGCTGTTGTTGCTTTCTGCTTGTAGGCTCGAAAATCTCTCTTTCGCCTCTCCTCCCTTTCTCAATTCTAATTGATTAGCTTCTTCATTCGAGCAAGCTACGGTCTAATAACCCCCTTGTTGTGTTGCATTTTGTGATCTTTCGCCTCAGTCTGCGTTTTTTGGATAGCCGGGACCCGATGTTGATTTTCGATTTAAATGTCAGCTCCAGGTTTGGGGCGGCCCATCTGATTAGTTTAGCTATCACTGCTGGAAACCCCAACGGTTGTTCAGTTGCGGACTCCCTGTCTTCCTATCTCACACTCCCAAAGCCAATTTTGCTTTCTTCTTTCATTTTCCTTTCCTGCATCTTTCTTTCTATCCATAGGTCGGCTTCGCGCAACTCAGAATGAAATTGGTTCTTGAATCAATCTTCTCAGTATTTATTGGCTCGAAGCTCTTGATTTTTTATTCTATTTCTATAATAAGATTCTTTTTATTATGGTATGAATGCGTATTGATGCTTTATTACACTGCCTTTTATGAGATTACTCATAGACCTTACATATTGGAATTTTATATCATTGGTATTCTTTTTCTTTCTTTCTCTCATCTTTCCATTTATCCACATCTTTTTTGTCTATTTTGCCTTACAACTTCAGCCTATAGGGAAGGTTGGGGAAATGAAGAGCTAGACGAGTATCTGCAGACCCTCTATTCACCCAAGGGAGGGTCATAACTGGACCTCATCGTGTGTTGAAAGGGGAAATGGGTCCTGATCATAAGTTATTATTTGAACTAGTCAATAAATGTCTCCTTCCTCGTACTGAGCGCCATCATGAGGCTTCTCACCTTGATTTGGGGCTTATGGGTGCCATTGATGACCAGCAAAAAATCAATCTTCCTTTATTGATGTTACGCCACATTGCTAGGGTGACTGATCCTACCAGGGGAGCTCATGGGCTTGCTTATGGCTTCTTTTTTACTAAGGTTTTTGAGGCACGTCACATTCCTTTGTCGATTGGCAAGCTGGGGTCTAAGATGGACTTGTTTGATTTCAAAATGTTGGAGGAGTGCGAATTGGTGCAACCTATACCAGGTTCCAAAGGGAAAGGACCAATTAGTCCGATGCTTCTTGATCTTCAATTGGCTAATTCTAGAGTGGCTGAGTTGGAGAATGAAAATACCCAGCTTAAGCGGGATGTTTCTGCAGCCACTACTGAGATTTCTTCTCTTAAAGATCGACTCATTCATAAGCAGACCTTGCATAATAGTCGAATTGACAAACTTATATCCCTGATGGAGAAACCTTAGCCCTCTTCCCGTGTTTCTTTTGCTTGGTTGTCTTGTTGATATCTCTTCTTAGTTTGTTCGGTTTCTTTCGTTGTTCAACCCAGTTACTCTTTTGGGTGTGTGCTGTTGATATTTTTAATGATATATGTTTGAGAATGGTGCTGGTTTCTTATTGATCTTTTCTTGATATATGTCTGATCTTGTGCATCTTAGATGGCTCATATCATCTCTTCTTTTTGTCCTCTTGTTGTTTAAGGCCTATTCTGATCAGTGTTGCCTCAGTAGGTATGGATTATTTAATTCTTTTGCATTTGCTAAATTTTGTTATAATATGTCTTTTCAATGATGTCAAAAGGGGGAAAGGGAGAATTTTGGGTCGTTCAGGGTGTTCGTCATCATCACAAAGGGGGATACTAATGTTTTGATGATTACAAAAGCATTCCAGGCTGATATTGCATAACAAGATGGACTAGGTACAACTCATGTTTCACACTACTGTGGATGGCAAGGTATCAATCCCGAAAAATAGGTGGCATGTGTTGACTTTAGTCAATACGGGATACGTGTGAAGTACAGGTGGCGTGTGTTGACCTTAGTCAATAAGGAATCCTTGTGAAGCACTTAAAAGGAAAACACAATTGGACTTCAACAAGAAAGTAAATATCGTGGATCCTTCTGCGAGAAGAACAAGGAAAGGAAATATTGATTTTTCTTCTGCGAGCAAAGAGAAAACCTAACAAGACCTACGGAGGCTAAGAGAAAACTATAAATAGGGCTTTGTGATTGAAAGAGTTTCTTTTCCTTGGGACAGTTGAGCACTTGTAATAAAAAATAGAGATTTTCTTATAACTGTCAAACTTTGAGAGATAGAGTCTTTTGATTATTGTTCTTTGGCTAGGAGGAGGTTTCTAACTCGAGTTATGAGTTGAGAAACGTGTCACTAGTTAGAGGTAATTAGTGAAGTTTTGAGGTACTAGAAGTAGTTCCTTTGATTGTAGATTTTCAATCTAAAACCTGCTCGTCAGTGAATAAATCCTATTCGATAGGTCGTGTTTTTGTTACTCCCTTGAGCAAGGAGGTTTTTCACGTTACATCTGCGTGTTTTTATTGTTATTATTCTGCACTTGTGATTTAATTGAACTAGGTTCAATACAGTAGATAGTTGGTGGTGATTTCAGGGTAATTAAGGATATTTACAGGGGAGTCAAGACCCGAATAAAGACAATGAAAGGAGACTCGAAACACTTTTCAGTCATGATGGGGTTGCACCAGGAATTATCTCTTAGACCATTTCTTTTGCCTTGCGGATGGCTAAATTGATGTGCTATATCCAAAGGAAAATTTCATAGTATATATTATTTGTAGATGACATGATATTGATTACGAACTGACGATATATTAAAAATTTAGAGATAGACCCTGAAGCTTATAGTGTTCAAGTAGAGCAGCATTAAAATAGAATACTGAATTACAAATTCAGTAATGTAATCACGTGGCAATGTGAAAGTGAGTATTGAATTTTGACTCAAATAATATAGAGATGTTAATTTTTTATGGTACTAGATGTAAAATAATAAATTATGATTTATTATGAGAAGTCCTCTTTGCCGAAAATGAGGAAAGCATGACGTAGACAATTTTTGTTTCAATTAGTTATAGAGAGCGGTGTCATCGTAATAACAGGAAAATATTTGTATATTATCACAGAATCCAACTTCATTGTTTATAATGTCAGCTAAGTCGGCATGTACAAAAGATTTTAGGTCACAATT
>JACEIK010011687.1:6520-19439 GCA_018107945.1 Datura stramonium | reverse complement strand
TTATATAAAATCACATGAAAATGTATCAAATAGCTTAGACAACACGACTAATTTAAGCTATAAAGCGTATCACGGGCCCTATATTATTTCCCGTGATCAGGTTGGGTCATCTGGCAGACAGTCTAAAGCTCACAGTACCGGGAACAAGTATCCTTCTTGTCCCAAGTGTGGTAGGAATCACCCAGGAGAATGCCTTCAGGGACGAGAGGGCTGCTTTAGGTGTGGACAGCTTTGACACAGGCTTAGGGAGTGCCCGTCAGCAGGGCGAGGGAGATCACAATCTACCACATCATCAGCTCTAGCAGGTCGACCATCCCAGCAGGCTAATACATTAGGTACAGATAGCGATCAATGCCAAAATTGTTTCTATGCTCTATCTTTCCGTCAGGATCAGGAAAGCTCACCTGACGTAGCTACTGGTATGTTACGCCTCTTCCATCTAGATGTATATGTCCTCTTAGATACAGGAGCTACTATTTCTTTTGTGACTCCTTATATAGCTGTTCAGTTCAATATAAGTCCATAGGTCCTCTCAGAACCATTCTCAGTCTTCACCCTAGTTGGCGAGTCAATTAGAGCCAGCCGGGTGTATAGAAATTGCCCATTCTCAGTCCTGAACAAAGTAATTCCAGTTGATCTGGTAGAGCTAGACATGGTCTACTTTGACCTTATTCTCGACATGGATTGTTTACACTCCTTCTATGCCTCAAATTATTGCAGAACTAGAGTTGTCAAGTTCCAGTTTCCTAATGAGCTAGTATTAGAATGGACGGGCAATAGTTCAGCGCCTAAGGGTAGGTTTATTTCCTATCATAAGGCCCAGAAACTCATTTCCAAAGGATTTATATATCATCTAGTTCGGGTCAAGGATTCCAACTCTGAGACCCCAACAATCCAGTCAATTCCGGTAGTCAATGAGTTCCCAAATGTTTTTCCTGAGGATCTTCCCGGAGTTCCCCTTGAACGGGAAATAGACTTCGAAATAGATATCCTCCCAGATACTCAGCCCCTCCCCTCTCCCTCCCTTCTTACAAATTGGCTTTGGCTGAACTTAAGGAGTTGAAGGAGTAGCTAAATGATCTTCTTGACAAGGGTTTTATCAGACCCATCATCTCTCCCTTGGGTGCTCCAATGCTATTCGTGCGTAAGAAAGATGGTACCCTCAGAATGTGTATAGATTACTGTCAGCTGAATAAAGTCACAATCAAGAACAGATATCCCCCACATAGAATTGATGACCTGTTCGGCCAGCTTTAGGGAGCCAGATGTTTCTCGAAGATCCATCTTAGGTCAGGATACCATCAGTTAAGGGTCAAAGAGTGTGACGTATCGAACACAGCATTCACAACTCGGTATGGTCACTAGGAGTGTGCGGTGATGTCCTTTGGACTCACAAACACCCCTGCAGCCTTTATGGACCTGATGAACAGAGTCTTCATGAAGTACCTAGATATGTTCATCATTGTATTTATTGACGATATTCTAGTGTACTCCAGAAATTAGGAAGATCATGCCAATCACCTAAGGTTAGCATTACAAACCCTTAGAGACTGCCAGCTGTTTGCCAAGTTCAGTAAGTGTGAACTCTGGTTGAGGTCCGTGACTTGCTTAGATCATGTGGTTTCAGGTGAAGGAATACGAGTAGACCCTCATAAGATAGCAGCAGTAAAAGATTGGCCCAGACCTACCTCTCCTACTGAAATCAAGAGTTTCCTAGGCTTAGTGGGTTACTACCAATGGTTTGTGGAGGGTTTCTCTTCTATAGCCTCCCCTCTGACTAAGTGAACTCAGAAGAAGGTGAAATTTTAGTGGTCGGATGAGTGTGAGAAGAGTTTCCAGGAGTTGAATACTCGACTCACTACCGATCCAGTTTTGACCCTTCCAGAAGGAACATATAGGTTTGTTGTTTATTGTGATGCTTCCAGAGTTAGACTCGGTTGCGTTCTGATGCAGCGGGGCAAAGTGAGAGCCTACACCTCCAGACAGCTCAAAGTTCATGAGAAGAATTATCCAACTCATGACTTTGAGTTGGCAGGAGTGGTGTTTTTGCTAAAAATGTGGAGGCATTACTTACTCACGTAGTTGTATTTATAGATCACAAGAGTCTTTAGTACGTGTTCAGCTAGAAGGACCTAAACATCCGACAGAGAAGGCGGTTAGAGCTCCTGAAATATTATGACATGAGTGTACTGTATCAGCCGGGAAAATCCAATGTGGCGGCTGACGCCCTAAGCAGGCGGTCTATGGGAAGTGTAGCTCACATTGAGGAAGGAAAGAGGGAGCTAGCGAAAGAAGTTATCAGGCTCGCTCGGTAAGGGATACAGATGGTGGATTCAGCTGAAGGTGGCATGGTAATGTAAAGCGGGTCGGATTCATCCTTGGTAGTAGAAGTTAAGTCCAGACAAGATGAAGATCTTGTTAAACTTATACTTAAAGAAGCAGTCCTCAGAAAGGAAGTTGAGGCTTTCTCCCAAGGGGGAGATGGGGAGCTTCATTACAAAGGTAGATTGTGCGTGCCAGATGTTGGTGAGTTGAGACAGTAGATATTGGCTGAGGCACACAACTCAAGATACACCATTCACCCTGATGCTACAAAAATGTACCACGATTTGTGAGATATTTACTAGTGGAATGGCATGAAGAGAGACATTGCTGAATTTGTAGCTAAGTGCCCGAACTGCCAGCAAGTTAAGGTAGAGCATAAGAGAGAAGGAGGTATGACCCAGGATATCAGCATACCCACAGGGAAGCGGGAAGAAGTAAACATGGACTTCATTACGGGTTTACCTCATACTCATCGGCAACATGACTCAATCTGGGTAGTAGTAGACCGAATGACTAAGTCAGCACATTTCCTCCCAGTCAAAACCACAGGTTCTGAGGGCTGTGCTAAACTTTATATTCGGGAGCTGGTTAAACTTCATGGGGTGCCTATGGCCATTATTTCAGACAGGGGTACCCAGTTTACCTCCTATTTCTAGAAGTATTTTCAGAAGGGACTTGGCACTCAGGTCAAGCTTAGTACAACTTTCCACCTATAGACAGATGGGGAAGCTGAGCAGACTATTTAGACTCTAGAAGATATGCTAAGAGCGTGCGAGATCGATTTTAAGGGTAATTGGGATTACCATCAACCTCTTATCGAGTTTGCGTACAACAGCAACTACCATTCTAGCATATAGATGGCCCCATTTGAAGCGTAGTATGGTAGAAGGTGTAGATCTCCTATAGGGTGGTTTGAAGTTGGTGAAGCCACCATGATAGGGCTAGACTCGATTCATGAGGCAATGCAGAAAGTTCAGCTCATCCAAGAAAGGTTGAAAATAGCCCAGAGCCGCCAGAAATCTTATGCCGATGTGCGGAGAAGAGATTTGGAGTTTGCAGTTGATGACTGGGTATACTTGAAATTTCACCCATGAAAGGGGTGATGAGGTTTGGAAAGAAGGGGAAGCTCAATCCGAGGTATATGGTACCTTATAGAATTTTGAGGCGTATCGGCAATGTGGCTTATGAACTAGAGTTACCTTCAGAATTAGCAGATGTACATCCAATTTTCCATGTGTCACTTTTGAAGAAGTGCATCGGAGATCCAACCTCAGTTGTGCCATTGGATAGCGTAGGATAAAAGATAGTCTCTCATATGAGGAAGTACCAGTCCAGATCCTTGACCGTCAGGTGCATAAGCCGAGGAATAAGGAAATAGCTTCAGTCAAAGTCTTATGGAGAAATCAACAGGTTGAGGGAGCTACATGGGAGGCCGAAGCAGATATGATGTCCATATACCCGCACTTGTTCCCTACCGGCTCCATTACAGCTTGAGATATTAGCTATGACCCAAGAACTCAGTTTAGTTTTCATGACTCAGTTCAGATGTTCAAGTCTCTATTATGTTTTTGAATGTATGTATGATAAGTAAATCCAGTTCAGTTTTGTATTTTGAAATGGAGGTAGTCATTCTTGCAGTTTTGAAGTCAATTGAGTAGTATTTGGAAATTTTGATTGCTATTTTTTCTACTTCCTTTGTGTTTTCTAACATTCAAAGATGAATGTTTACAAGGGGGAGATATTGTAATTCCCTGGAAACTCAAAATCTGATTCTGTGACTTAAATCAGAAAATCTGGAAAACTGCAGAATTGTTGTAGGACGGCCCACCTGATGAGTCGTTAAGTAACCTCACGACTCGTTAGGTGAGCTGTGAGGAGAAGGCGGGATAATGTAAAGGAGGGAGGAAGTGTACCTAACGATGGACTTCATGAGTCGTGGTCACTGACCATGACCCGTTAAGTCACTCGTGGTCAGGTCTGAGTTGGGAATATTTTGAGTGGACTAGTGTACTTGATGAGTGGGTGAAACGAGTCATCACCTGTGGCAAGGACTCGTTAAGTGACTCATTATCTATTCTAGAGTTAAATCTTCAGTAGTGAACCAGTATGGTCCACGACTGGTGACCACGAGTCGTGGTTAGTGACCATGACTCGTTAGGTCCCTCATGATGACCTACTGAGGATCCCAGGCAGTTTACCTGATGGGAGTGACCACGAGTCGTGGTCAGTCACCACGACTCGTTAGGTCACCCATTAGGGACACCTGACAGATTTTATCAGTGAATTTCTAAGGGCTATTTAGTAATTTCCTATTCTCCAAATCTCTAAACTACGTCGTTTTAAGCGTAAAATCAGACTTATTGGAGGGTTTGGATGTTTCCTCCCCTCATCTAACAATTATTCTCAGGAAACTTATAGAAAGTCCTCTCCAGAAACTCTCAAGTAAGCTTAGGGTTCTCATCTATTGCAACAGTTCAAGTCCTCTTCTCTGGGTGAATTTTAGTCAGGTATGTGGGATTTCAACAAGGGAATTTTCCTTCCGTTGTGTCCCCCAAAATCCTACCATAACTCCCTTATTAGTTTTAACCTTGAGCTTTTGAATACGAATGAATTCCATGTTATTTTTCGTTAATTTCGCGTGGAATAATATCCATGTTGATTTTTCATATTATATTCATCAGTTCCTAATTAAATTGTCAATGTTCGTAAAAAAAGTGAATTTAAGCCCTAACATTTGGGTAATGATTTTGTTGATTAAATTTCACCTAGTGAATGAAGAATGTTTTGGGCTGAATTTCCTAGAAAGTCTTACTATATATTTGTTGAGCAATTATTTCACTGATAAGAATAATTTTAGCCTTGTTGGATGAGATTTCTTTAATACTTGAATTGTTGCCATATTATGAGATTTCCGTATAGTTGGGATAAGTTGAGTTCTCTATTAGCTTCTAGTTGTTCAGACCAGTTAGAACGTAGAGTCTCTTCAGAATCTTTCAAAAAATTGTCAACTGATCAGTTTGACTTCAGTCTTATTTCGAGGTGTCAGTGGTGCCTCTCAGTTATAAGAATCAGACTCAAATTATACTTTTTGGTCCATTAGGCGGTCATGACATTCTAGTATATAGCTCTGACCTTCCCCAAGACCCCAGTTTAGTTACAGTTTGTTCTTAGATGGTTACGACGCTTCTAGACAAGCAGCTCTAACTAGTCTAGAACCCAGTTTCAGAATCTGGTCCGATAAGATTCTCAAGGTACATGCAGTTATATTTCCCTGACTAGTCTTGAACCCCAGTTTTGAGCTATCAGCTTAGTAGTTCAGTTTAGGTTTTCCATTGGGAATAGAACTTAGCACCGAGCGGGTCAAGGTTCCAGCACACTCAAGTTCCCAGAACTACATTGCCAGCATACGTTGTAGTATTACTTGGCTTGATTGGCCCTAGACTTTTGTGATCACTTAGTTCATTCCTTTATATCCTGGTAGGGTATATTGGGTCCTACCGGTGGGGTGTATACATCGGATTCCACGTCTAACTCACGTAGTTATATGTCGGTTATAAACTCTCCCACTAGTCAGTCCAGTCCAGTTTCAAAATAAGCAGCTCATTTCAGTTCTAGTTCTATCAGTTTAATTCAGTTCTATATAGTATCTCAGATTATGTGTTTTAGACTTAGGGCATGTCCTTGACCATCAGAAAGGGTCATCTTGACTATTTTAGATTACATCAATAGTTCAGTTCAGCTTACCTGTTGGTCATTGCGTGTCATTTTTGTTCAGACTTTATATTCAGTTATGTTTCTCTCGCTTACTCAGCACATACAAAGTACTGATGCATACTTTTATGTTGTATCATTTCATGATATAGATGCAGGTTCTCAGACTCAACACCGTTAGTTGTCGCAGTTCAGATTCTCCACCTCAGCAATGAAGTGTGAGTCCTCATCATCCGAGGGCATTATTTCTTTCTTTCAGTCATTTATTAGTTTCAATTAGACTTAGAGTTAGTCGGGGGCTTGTCCCAGCAACTCCTCTATTAGATGGCTTTCAGACAGACATGATTTTCAGATTTATCAGTATTATTTAAGTGTTTTGAACTTTATGTTCTCAGCCTTATTTTTCATAAATGTTTTATGATATTGTTTCAAAGTTCCGTTGTGCATGTTTACTCAGAATACCAGTGTATGATAGATCAAGGGTCGACTTTGGGTCACTTGTGACTTCAAGTATCGAGTTATGTCCAGGGTGTAGTCTCGGGGCGTGACAGATATAGAGAGAGATTGGGCATGGGTGTGAAAAAATTCACCCATTAACAACCCTACATACCTTGGGAATATCTTATTCTACCACTCCTTGATTTCCCAATGAAAGGTTGAAGAAAAACTTGAAGAAAGTCTAACTTGATCACCTCCTAAACCATTCAATTTTCATGCATGGATGTGAATGAGCCTAGGATAGATTTTTCCCTCATAAAAAAATTACATTTCGAGCCTTAAACGACGTAGTTTAGGCTTTAGGATCATAGGAATGATGGAAAATCCCTTAATAAATTCATAGAAAATAATTGACTGCCAGTCCCCATGAGGGACTGGATGAATCGTCACCCAAGACCACGACTCGTAGCATCAGTTTTCGAGTGCACTTCCCATTTTCCTCAAGGGGACCTCACGAGGGACCCAACGAATTGTCATGGGTGACCACAACTCGTGGTCACCTCTCGTGATCTCCACTGCCCAAAACCTTTGATCCTTCTCCAACACTGACCACGGCTGATTCAACGAGTAGTGGGGTCTGACCACAACTCGTGATCACACCCGTGCTGACTTAAAACCACAACTTTTGAAACTTAAGGCAAGTACTTCACCACGAGTCACAAAACGACTCGTTCTTTGACCTGGTGCCAAATCTCCAGTTTTCTCCATTTCAACTCTCGGGTCTGAGCTTTGGGATTTCGGGGTATTATATTATCTCCCCCCTTGGGAACATTTGTCTTCGAATGTTGAAAATCATACTGAAATGCAGAGAAATGCAATCATCATACTCAATTACTAATCATACATGTTGTAAACTGACGAATTGACTAACTCCAATTTAAACTACATGGCTGAACTGAATTCATGAATCATATACACATCCATATACATGAAAGAAATCAGGGCGCATGAACTGAACATGAAACTGAATAGACTTTTTAGGGCAAAAACTTATACCTCAAGCTGAAACTGAGCTGGCAGAGAAAAAATGTGGGTATCTAGCCATCATGTCTGCTTCGGCTTCCCACGTAACTCCCTCAACATGCTGATTCCTCCATAAACTTTGACTGAAGCTACTTCCTTGTTTCTTAGACTTCGAACCTACCGATCCAGTATTTCCACTAAAAGCTCCTCATAAGTAAGGTTATCTTTCACTTCGACACTGTCCACCGAGATAACTAGAGCTGGATCCACCAAACACTTCTTTAAGAGCGATACATGAAAAACAAGATGAACAGAAGCTAATTCCGAGGGCGACTCCAATTTATATGCCACCTTGCCAACCCGTTTCACAATTCAGTAGGGGCCAACATAAAAAGGGCTGAGTTTTCCTTTCTTTCCAAACCTCATCACTCCCTTCATTGGAGACACCTTTAAAAATACCCAATCATCAACTTCAAACTCGAGTTCCCTTCTCCTCACATCGGCATAGGACTTTTGGAGACTCTGAGCTGTTTTCAACCTATCCTGTATGAGCTAAACTTTCTCCATGGCCTCATGGACTAAATCTGGTCCTATCATCGTAGCTTCACCGACTTCAGACTAACCAATAAGTGATCTACATCACTGCCCATAGAGAGCCTCAAACACAGCCATCTGGATACTAGAATGATAGTTGTTATTGTATGCAAACTAAATAAGAGGAAAATGATCATCCCAATTACCTTTGAAGTCAATCACACATTCTCTCAACATATCCTCAAGAGTCTTAATAGTCCGCTCTGCCTGGCCATCTGTTTGCGGGTGAAATGTTGTGCTGAGCTTAACCAGAGTACCGAGTCCTTTTTGAAAAAATTTCCAAAACTGGGAGGTAAACTTAGTACCTCTATCTAATATGATGGACAAGGGCACTCCATGCAATCAACCAACTCCCGAATGTACAACTTAGCATAATTCTCGGCTGAATCGGTAGTTTTGACCGGTAGGAAATGGGCCGCTTTAGTCAACCTGTCCACAACAACCCAAATGGGGTCATATTTTCTACGAGTGCGAGGTAAACCTATTATGAAGTACATATTGATTTCTTCCCACTTCCAAGTAGGAATGCTTATATCTTGGTGCACACCACCCGGTCTTTAGTGCTCAACCTTCACATGCTGAATTAGAACACTTAGCCACAAATTCTTCTATGTCTTCTTTATGCCATTCCACCAATAGACTTCACGTAGGTCACGATACATCTTGATGGCACCTAGATGTATAGAATAACTGGATCCATGAGCCTCATACAACATCCGGTTCCTTAAATCATCAACATCTGGAACACATAAGCAACCTTGGTATTGAAGCACACCATCTCCCCCTTTGGAGAAAACCTCTACCTTCTGATTGTGAACAACCTCCTTTAACTTTACCAAAATAGGGTCCGCGTCTTGTCTAGCTTTTACATCAGTCACCAAGGACGATTCTAATCCGTTCTGAATAGTAACGCCGTCATCATTCAAGTTAACCAAATGAACTCCCAATCGTGCAAGTCGATGCACATCCTATACCAGCTCCTTTCTTCCTTCATCCGCATGGGACACACTCTCTATAGAGAGTCTACTAAGTATGTCTTCTACTACATTAGCCTTTCTCGGATGGTAAAGGACACTCATGTCATAATCCTTAAGTAGCTCTAACCACCTCCTTTGCCAAAGATTTAGATCCTTCTGGGTAAATACATACTGTAGGCTCATGTCGTCCGTAAACACATCTACATCGACCCTGCACAACTAGTGTCTCCATATCATCAATGAACATACCACCACTGCCAATTCATGATCTTGAGTCGGGTAGTTACTTTCATGCACTTTCAGTTGTCTACAAGTGTAAGCTATAACCTTTCCGTGCTACATCAATACACATCCAAGCCCGATCCTTGAAGCATCACAATAAAACACAAACCCATCAATTCCCTCAGGTAGCATCAACACCAGTGCTAAGGTGAGTAGACCCTTCAACTCTTGAAAGCTCTTCTCACAAGCCTCCGACCGTTGGAACTTTAACTGCTTCTAGGTCAGTTTAGTCAATGGTGCTGCAATATTTGAAAACCCCTCAAAAAATCTCCGATAATAGCTAGCTAAGCCTAAGAAACTCCTGATATCTGAAGGATTCACCGGTCTGGGCCAATTCTTCACCGCCTCTATCTTTTGTGAGTCTACTTGCACACCTCTCTAGACACCACATGACCCAAGAATGCCACAAAATTTAACAAAAACTCATGTTTGTTGAATTTCGCATACAATTGACGATCCTTCAAAGTCTGCAACACCATCCTCAGATGAGTGGTATGCTCCTCCTCGCTCTGAGAGTATATACGGATGTAATCAATGAACACGATCACGAACATGCCTACATATGGCTTAAACACCTTGTTCATCAGATCCATAAAAGTTGTGGGAGCATTCGTATATCTAGAAGAAATAACTACAAACTCATAGTGACCATACCGCGTTTGAAGGCTGTCTTCAGGGTGTCACTCTCCCGAACCCTGAGCTAATGGTACCCGGATCTGAGATCTATCTTCGAAAAGAACTTGGCACCCTGAAGCTGGTAAAACAAATCATCAATCCTGGGTAGAGGATACCTGTTCTTGATGGTGAATTTGTTCAATTGCTGATAATCAATACACATACGAAGAGAACCTTCTTTCTTCCAGACAAAGAGAACTGGTGCACCCCATGGGGATTTTCTCGGTCTAATAAAACCCTTATCCAACAGGTCCTTTAACTGCTTCTTCAACTCCTTTAACTCGGCTAGGGCCATTTTATAAGGAGGAATAGATATAGGCTGCATATCGGGAAGAAGGTCAATACCAAAATCAATCTCCCGCTTGGGAGGGATTCCTAGTAAATCATCTGGGAAGACTTCTGGGTACTAATATACTACTGGGACTAACTGGACAGTCGGGGTCTCAGAAGTAGCATCCTTAACCCTAACTAGATGGTATACACAACCTTTGGATATCATCTTTCTAGCTTAAGGCAAGAAATGAAACAATCTACAGGCACAGCTGAACTACCCTCCCATTCTATGACTGACTCACCCGGAAATTTGAACTCTACTACCCAAGCTCTACAATTGATTGAGGCATAACATGCATATAGCCAATCCATGTCGAGGATAACATCAAAATCGGTCATGGCTAACTCTATTAGATTTGCTGAGGTGACTTTCTAAAGGACTATGACCGGGCAACTTCTATACACCCGTCTAGCTACAACTGAATCACCCACTACAGTAGAGACTGAGAAGGGTTCTGACAAGACTTCAAGACTGACTTCAAAACTACTAGCCACATAAGGTGTTACGAAAGACAAGGTAGACCCTGGATCTAACAAGGCATATACATCAAGATGGAAAACTCGTAACATACCATTGACTACATCCGGGGAGACCTCCTGCTCCTGGCAGGATGCTAAGCCATAGAATCTGTTTTGGCGTTAATCGCCACTTGTGCTGGTAGATGCCCCCTGTTCTACCGGGCATGTGGGTGGAGCTACTGAACTGGAAGCTAGGCATCGGCCCCTATCATGGCCCTGTTTAGCTGTTGGGAAATCTCTAAGCATATGTCCGGGCTTCCCAAACTAGAAGCAAGCAACTGTACCTGCCAAGAACTGACCCGTGTGCCCCCGACCATACCGCTGCAAACTAGGATACTGGAATTCGCGGGCCAGCTACTCTGACTCCTCGAACCTGACGCTCGCCCTCTTTGATCTTGCCTAGGTCTGGATGGCACACTCATAGCTGAAGATGCTGGGGCTAAAGATCTCTGGCGGGTCTGCTGTCGGTGCCCACCACCTGGCCTCGGCTGAGAGAATATATAGCTGTCTATCTTGGCCCTCTTGGCCTCTCTCTCCCTCACATATGCCACCTCCATCTGCTGGACATATAAGACTATCCGAGGGAAATCTATATCCTTATGGAGCATAGCGGTCCTGCAATCCTTGTCTAAATAGTCTTCCATCCCATGAACAAACCTTCTCACTCGCGCCCTCTAATCAACTACTAACTTTGGGGCATACTTTGACAAATGAGTGAACTAAAGGGCATACTCCTACAATGTCCTCTTCCCCTGCTTAAGATTCACGAACTCAACTGCTTTCAACTTCCTCATCTCACAAGGGAAAAACCGATCTACAAAAGCAACTTGAAACTCCTCCCAGCTGATAGGCCCTGCTCCAGCTGCCCTACTATCCTTCCACCGTCGAAACCAAATGTGTGCGAGCCCCTTCAACTGATATGAGGCAAAATCAGCACACTCTACCCCATTCTGTCCTATAAACTGGGTGATATTCCCTATCTTGTCGATAAACTCATGTGGATCCTCTTCTACCTTCGACCCTAGAAACTCTGGTGGGTTCATCCTTAAGAAATCTATGAGTCGTGTTGCTGCCGAATTCCCATTCTGTGGGACATGTGCCAATGCTTGCTAGTGGACCTGAGCGGTCAAGGCCTACGCTAACATCTGAATGGTTGCCCGATATTCAGCTTGGGCAACCGGCTCTAGTTCTTGGTGCTCCTGAACTGGTGGGGCCTGTTGGTGCCCATCCCCGCTGTCATCCTCGTGGTTGTTTCCATTTCCATTCATCATACCGTTAACTCTGTGAGGAGCCATGATTTTGCAATCGCGAATAGCATGACTTAGAAAGATACGGAGACATTTCATCGCATGACATAGATCATGAAAGAAGGAAACATTTCCTAAACGTCTCCTAGCCTCTTCGTCGTAAGTGTGGCATGATTCACACCCATGAAAAAGACTCTACTTAACGTGGCTTTCAGACACCCTAGGACACCCCAAACCTATTGCTCTAATACCAAGTTTTTCATGACCCAAACATGTGCCCGGATCGAGACACGGGACAAGGAACCCCGAGAGACACCAAGTTGACCCATGGAATGAACATACATCTAACTTAATAAAATAAAGTGGAAGATCAACATGATAAACTTGGCGAAAGTCTAAAATAAGCATAACATCATAAATAAACACGAATCTGAAGCTGATTACATTCTATGTCTGAAAAGCCTCTAATACTGATGAGTTGGTGAGACAAGACCCCAACTAACTCTCTAAGTCTGAAACTGAATACATAAAGAAAATAGATAAAGCATGATCCTCGGGAGATGAGGACTCACCGACAAATATGGGATGCTAACTCTAAAAGGCTGGCTAAGGACGAGGCTGAGTCTGAGTATCGGGGCCTATATCATAAAATGATACAGCATAGAGTATGTGATCAGTATGTGGAATGTACCGAGTATGCAAAGTAAGAATCGAATGACCCAAAGGATAAATCTGATTATCATAAGTTAAATTGAACATTGGGTCAAACCTCTTTTAGAACATATATATATATAT
>JACEIK010011686.1:0-19949 GCA_018107945.1 Datura stramonium | reverse complement strand
TTTGTTCTCTTACTCCCTACCAATACTCAAGCATTTTCAAACAAGTGCACCTCTAATCTTTTCCTCAACTCCCACAACCGTTATTTTTCCTTCTTTTTCATGATTCTCACTCCTTTACTCTTTTGAATTTTTTCACTTAAGCGCTTAGGAGTTTTGGATAAACTTCAAGGCTATTGAAAGAAAAGGATTAAGCTTATGTTGCAGCTATCAAAGAATAGGCTTAAGGCTCAATGAGGCTAACTAGGATAAGACATTCAAGGTAGGTAAAGCGAGGGATACAAATTAGGCTCATTCAAAAAAATCTAGCTAACAACATATTTTTCTCCATATTTGAACACGTGGGCCATCGACCCCACACTCATCTTTTTGTCATGCTCCTTAGCTTTCACTTTCACGGGTACTCAGACTTCCCCTGAATCTGTGCGTAAAAAACCAAAACAAACAACAAGGGAAAAATAATCAAAATTACAAATAAACTGAAAAGAAAGTGTATCTGTGGTACTCTTGGGTTGCCTCCCAAGCATCGCCTTATTTTACGTCGCAACACGACGCATCAAGTTTCACCACTTTTCCCTCCACTTTGAGGATATGAATCTCACCCCTAATTTCTTCTCTAGTTTCCTCTTATGCTCCAAGGGTGGTGGTGAAAAAATGAAAGGACCAAGCAGTAGATGTCACCTATGGAACTTATTGTCCCTTACGTAAATGAAGTCATTTTGTCTCTCAGAATCAGCAAATTTCAGAATATACAGGGCTTATTCCTCCTCTAGAACTTTCTCTACAAGCTTGGAAGACTCTATTTCTATGTTTTCAACCAAGCTCAATGTCGAGAAATGCTTCGAGTGGGGTACAATACACCTCAACTCTGAAACTGCATTGTTCTTGACCTCCTTACTTGTGTACGCCTTCTCCACATCAACATCTGACTCCACATGAGTGTCAAAATGATTGGAAATCTACCTCTCCTTTCATGAATGGATTGGCCATATGTGTGAAATTATCACGGAGACTCTCTGGAGCTTCTAACTGTTGAGCTTGTTCCAAGAACTTACCATTCTCTTCTCCTTGCAGTCCCTCTTGAGTATTGGCTAAATCCATTACTTTAAAGTCAACGCAATCGTCAGCCTTAGTCATCAACTCCGTGAACTTGGTGCTTATCATTTTTAGGGCCTTTCCATTTTCCTTAGTTTGAAACCCCATTACTTTCATCTGCTCCCTCATCACTTCTGTCTGCTTAAGGACGTGTTTTAATATTTTTTCTATCTGAGCTTGGTGTTCCAAGTCCTCCTTTTCATCATTTCTGTACTCATCAAAAACAACAGAAGGATCATAGTAAGGGCTTGGGGGAGGGGCATATGAATTTGGACAACCATTCCAATAGCCATCCTGACTACCACATATATTGCAAGTCAGACAATGTTGCCACAAGTGGGGTCCTCCACAATTCAGACAAGAATCATTGACATAGGAGTATCCACCACTCAACCCATTTATGTTCCACGATGTCATGTCAAGAAGGGTATCAAACTAAAAAAAAATATAAAAGAAATATAAAACTAATAAATAATTTTTCCCAACACTTTGAAAAATAGACACTAACACAAAACAAGAAATTCACCAATTTCGCTAGTCCCCGGAAACGACGCCAAAAACTTATTGCGCTCCAGCGCACTCGCAAGCGTACGCGGTCGTAAAAGTAATACAGTGACCCTTTTAAAGAGCCGAATGTCAAACCCACAAGGACTGGACCAATTCAACGAACTATCAAGTTCAAGTGTTAAACTTAACTTCACAAATATTGATTATAGAAATTTTTGGTAAATTCTAATTAAGTCTAGGGGTGATCACAAAATACTCGAGAAGAAATATATGAAGCAACTAGAGTTAAGACTTAATAATCATGCAATGCTACAATTCATAATGGTTTGAGTAAGAAAACTTTAGTTGTTGTCTCACATAATTAAATCTCTATGTTCATGGTCTTTCGAGCCTCTAAACATGAAAAACTAGTCTCACACCTACATCATTGAGCGGGGATGTGCTGTCCTAATTCGTGAGCAATTTAAATACATGAATGTGGTTTACGGAATTTGTGCCTTTGATGATGGACTTTCGTACCTCTAATCATTTACCCGGACTTAGCTTCACAACTACTTCTATGAGTAGTGATGTGATAATTCTAAGTTGGTGTCTAGCTCATCCCATTTTAATAACCAAGCAAGGAAAATTAGGTATAATTTCTATCCTAATTGCGAATCCTATCGTAAAAATAAGAACTTGCTCCCTCCATTCTCATGATCTAGCCTAGGGTCACTCTTTCGAGCTTTTACCTAAGCTTAACGAGTTTGTTTTCATGGTGATCAAGCATAAAAACATCAATAATTAATAATACAAGACAAAACAACAACTAAAACTCAAACCAATGAAGAATTCATGCATTTACAATCATATTACGTATCCTCAACCCTAGAGGAAGGGTTGTAGCCACTCTTGTTCATAAAATTACTCAAAAATATAATTCAAGCAATGTATTTACAAGAATAATTAAAAGAGAAGGCAAAACAATGAACCTTAGGTATAGTTCTTCATTTCTCCCTTCGCTCCTTTACGGTTTCCCAAAGATATTTCGTGATAATGAAATTAGAATCTAAGGATTTAATTTATAATAAGTTGGAATAATGCAAAATTTGGCTTGTGGTGAAATAGCTTCGTGGCACGCTGCCCATCGCGGAGATTTGCCTCCGTGGCACGAAGCTTAACGCGGAGATCAGGCTCCGTGACATGGAGCAATCGCGCAGGTTCATTGTTTGATAGCCCCTGCTTATATAAATTAATTCTTTACTCTGTGACACATTGTTGAACGCCCCCAATGCTTCTCCGTAGCACGGAGTTGACTCCAAATATCCTTTTTAGCTTGTCTCATCATCCATAATCCATCCCTTAAAAATTATCTTCAAGATTAGGACCATTATCTTCAAATTGAGCTCCATACATTGGCAATTTCAACCTACAAAGAGATCTAATCATATTTTTTATTCCATGGCTACAAATCACACAAAATACATGAGATTATTCTTAAATTAAGGTACAACATGGGTATAAAATAGTATTTGGGCATGTAAATATGCCCAAGATCAATGTTATTAAAGAGAGAAACCCTAAAAAGTATCATAATGAAGGGACTTATTATGTGAGGCTGCTTAATGAGGACTATGCACTCGCTTGTATGGATTTATTCAGGGATTGTAAATTGAGCGTCAACAAAGAGATTGAGCTCTATTGAGATTCTAGATCTTTGAATTTTAAGTTCAGGTTAATTCGTAAGATTCAAGTTTGATGAGAAATTTTGTGATGATTTCTGAAAGAAAATTGAAAGATTGTTATATTTATATTTATAAAGAGTAATGGTATTAAGCAAAAATAATATTAAATTTGCTGGGTTTTTTTCAATTGTTGTTGTGGAATATCAGGTTACTCTTCAATGTGAAATAACAATTTTAGTCCTTGAGTTATTGCTTAATTTCTTTCTTAGTCCTTGTAATATTTATCATATCACATTATAAACCTTCAATTAAATAAAATGAGTAATTTTGATCCAATTGCAATATTTAACATCACAATTTTCATGATTTGGGAAAGCATCCTAAAGGGCCGGAAACAATGCCGGATGACTCTCCTATGGAAATCACATCACTCCGACCACAACTTTATATATTCTTATTTTGATAAAGTATGTATAAATTATGTAAAAATTTGATAAGAAGTAAGTAAGTAAAAAAATAAAAAATACAAAGAGAGTAAGTAAAAAATTCTTTGCAACTAAAGATGATGATGATTGTTAGTCTCAAATGGATAAAAATAAGTAAAAATAGTGTTTTGGCCTCGCAAATGAAAAAAAGAAGAAGCTAAAATAGGTAAATTGAAAGAAAGAAATTACAAAATTGGGTGTCAACAGCTGTCCCTTTTTTACTTGAAAATGATGAAAGTATTATTGGGTAAAAAAGTTGACATAGTAGCCAATTTTGTCTGACAGACGAAATAATCCCGTAGGGCCAAAGAAAGTAAAAAATAGAGTTGTAATGATTGTTGTGGCCGAGACTTCAGTTTCAAGTCTCCTACATATCTCAAGTTTTATTAGAATTAGACCTTGAGTAGTTCTAGATTTACGGATAAAAAAATTCGTAAAGGCATCCGATAATATCATATCTAAATGTTATGTAAGGATGAAACAATATGGTCGACATGAAAGGAGAGATATACTGCTTGAATAGTATGAAGAGACGATTGACGTATATGAGTATTATTTTAGTATCAAGTTATAAAGTTTATAGAAGTAGAAATTAATTGTTATAAAGTTTATAAAAGTAGAAATTAATTGAAGGATAAAAGCTCAAATTGTGAAGATGGAAACGAAAGTTTCTTCGATTGAATGAGATAGTTGTTCTCATCTTGTGTTCGATACCTGTACTCTTAAATGTGATTAAATAAAATGGTTAGTGCATAATTATTGAATAAACACTAAAATAAATTATCGTGGATATTCAAACTTGATGCAAATTTTCTTTACACCATGATAAGGTGCCTCCAGACTATACAGATGGTGTCTTGGGCCTTGATGTCTTAGGGCCATGATATACAAAGTAGGATCCTTAGGCATGATGCTGTCCTTAGGCTACGGAAATAATGTCTTTGGATAATGATGCATAAAAGTTAATCTCTAGGCCATGGAATGGTGTCTTTAGGCCATTAAAATGATGCCTCTAGACTATGACGCCTTCAGAGTTGATAAGCAAAAAGTAAATCCTTAGGCCATGGTATCTTTAGGTCATAGAAAGGATGCCTTTAGATATAACGTCTTCGGAACATGATAAACAAAAAGTATATCCTTGGCCACGAAATGGTTTTTGTGGGTCATGAGAATGATGCCTGTAGACTATGATGTCTTCGAAATATGATAAGCAAAAGTAAATTCTCAAACCATAAAATGATATCTGCATGCCATGCGAATGGTGCAATTAGACTATGATACCCTTGGATAAATTAATGATAATTAAATAAAACATATATGAGTGCGTGACATTTGATTGGCTTGGTTTATATCATCCTAATTGGTAGTAGCTCATTTTGTAGTAGCTTGATGCAGTATTCAATAATTCGATAGCTTAATGCAGATGCTATTTGGCTCGACATATTTCACTGACTCAATGAAAATGCTCCATGGGTCGATGCAATTCAGTGGTTCAATGTGAATGCAACTTTGAGGCTCAATGTAATTCAGTGGATAAATATAATTCTGTAGACTAATGTAATTTTGTAGCTCAATAGATGCTTAGTAGCTCAATGCAATTGCATTCCATATCTCAGTTTAGTTGCAATTTTATAGCTCAATATAGATATAATCTTGTAGCTCAATGAATTCCATAGCTCGACGCAGATGCAATTTTTTGTAGTTCAATGCAATTTCGTAGCTCAATATACAGATGCTTCATAGCTCAATGTAATTCGTAGATTAATGCAAATGCAATTCTGTAGCTCAATATAGGTGCTTTGTAGCTCAATGCAACTCCGTAGCACAATGTAGATACAATTCTGTAACTCAATACAATATTTAGTTGCTCGATACGGTTCAGTAGCTCAATTCAGATGCAATTTTGTAGTTCAATGCAATTTCGTAGCTCAATATACAAATGCTTCATAGCTCAATGCAATTCGTAGCTTAGTGCAAATGCAATTCTATAGCTCAATATAGGTTCTTTGTAGCTCAATGCAACTCAGTAGCACAATGTAGATACAATTCTGTAACTCAATACAATATTTAGTTGCTCGATACGGTTCAGTAGCTCAATTTCATATCCGGTAGCTCAATGTAATTTCAATGGCTCAATGTAATTCAATAAAGTAGCTTGATGCGATGTTCAATAGCTCGATGAAATCTAGTAGCTCGGTGGAACTTAGTCGCCCTGTTTCATGCCTCAAATTCAGGGAGGCGCAATCGGCACCCAGTGCCTCACTTGATCGAGCGAACCTGCAACTAACCAATAATTAACAACAAGTCCAAGTCGATGAGGCTCAGTGATCACGCCTAAATTACACCATGCAATGAAGTATAAAGCAGTCGCTGTCAAATATAGTAACCCAACTAGGTTGGGGTCGAATTCCACAGGGAATAGGTGAGAAATAATTCGTTAACAGTGAGTATTCAATCGGTAGTCAGTACTTCGAAGGGGGGTTTGTAATAAAAAGAAGTAATTTAAACTATGATTTCGATTGTATCAAATATGTGAGAAGAAACTAGCACTGTGTTCCCCATGATTTCATAACATAGTAGGTTTGTTTTATTAGTAATCTATCCCGGTGAATTTCATGCAAGACTGAAAATTAAGTTCATCTAACATCTCTCGACCTACATAAACGAATTTTACTCTAATTCCTCTCAGACTTTAGGTTTTATATTTTTTCCTCGTCATAAGTCTTGGACTGACTATCCTCGGTTAGAGCTCAAGTTAGTTAGATGAGGTTAATAGCCTCAAATTTCCATTGTTATTCTCTTTTCTTAACTTTCAACATCTTTGGTCGAGCAAGTTCATGATACAAATCAAACACGATTTAACATTTGCAACTGCTAAAACTAATTAAAATAAAGAAAATAACAATACAATCATGTTCACCGTTCAAGAATCACTATTATGTTTGCCTACGTTCATTAATCCATCATGGTTCTAAAGCTCTAGCTAAATAGTTTATCTACTCATGCTTGAAGAAATAATAACAAAATATAAATAAGAAGTCATAATGATTACTTAAAAATAAGATGAAATCGTTCAAACAATTGTTAATAAACTAAATAGAATCACAAGAACTTGATAATTTTCTTCCAACAATGATATGAAATAATATGTCTCAAAACTCAAAATAATATGCAAACTATGAGTCAATATACGGTTCTCGCGTGAATCTACGATGAATGAATAGTATAAAACGTCCTAGGAGTATTTATTGTAATAGACTAAGTCTGTGTCTCTCCTACTTTGACTACGATTTGAATATGCAAAAGCCTTGTCCGGATCAACCTGCTTGCGCATCACAGACTTCAAAGCGGAGGTAAGGCTTCACGACGCGAGGCTCCTTGCGGCATATCTGCTCCATGACGCAGAGCTTGGTGCTCTGTACTGCCCTACGTGATGCGGGGCTTCATGCGTTGCCCTTCACCGCTCGATGCCATCCTCCGTTTAAGCCTTTAATCTTGTCTTGTTTAAGGGGTTAGAAACACTTTTTTATTAAGGCCAAATGAGTCAAAATCCATCACTTTTTATCCTGGAAACATCTAATCACGTGTAAAACCAAGGCAATCACACATTATTTATTCTCAAAATATAGTTAAGTATGGATAAAATATGGTAATTAAGTGCATTACGCCCAACATCACTCAAAACTACAATAATATAAAATACAATCAGAGTAAACAATGGTAAAATTAATGGAAATAAGACCCTCAAGCCAAACAAGATACATAAGGCCGACAAGGCTACACCTGGACAATCAATTTTATATAATATGGCCAATAAGGCCTACAACAACTACACAATCCAAAATGATAGTCTACGAGCTTCTAGAAGTTCAAAAAAATCATAAACGGTTGAGACGGAGCCCCGACCTACCCAAATATGTACAAAAGAACTTCAAAAGAAAAACAAAAGATAACTCCGAACAAGTTGGAGCTTACCAATAACTAGGATATCCTCTAAGTTATGTGAGTTATAATTTGTTTGTTGGTCAATACCTGTAGGCATGTATACAACATCCTCAGGCCAGAAAATCAATATGGAGATGTACAGAGTATGTAAGGCTATAGAAAAATAAGATACAGGTATACAAGACAATAAAAGGAAACACAAGAGAGTACCAACAGATTAGTCCAAGTCATAGGACAACAAAAAAAAAATAGAACGATACCTGACATACTCTAGGCTACCTAACAACCACAACAACCATCGCCACCGCTAGTTCAGATATTCAACTCAGAGCTAAACAGAACAAGAAACAATATAAACAACACAATATATATGTCAATTCATAACCACAACCTAGCCCCAAATAGTCATGGACTTGTAGGAAATCATAATTCACGAGTATGACCTTACCAAAAATAACCACGAACTTGCAAGTCCTCACATGTCACTGGCTCAGCCTTGCCAGAAACTGTTATAGACTTGCAGGTCTTTATAGAGCCTCCCAAGGGCCACACCAATCAATAAGAATGTAATAAAAAACAATAATACAAATAAATAAAATTATAGAATAGCCCACAACAATACGCAAATCCTATGTCCATTTCAAATGAATTCAAGTCTATTCTCACAACAATCGACTCACCAATTTCCCTACCAAGCACAAGAGTCTAATCTCAACCTGAGCTATAACATCGACTCCAAAACTACAACCTAATATTAGTCCAACATAAGAGTAATAAAATGACTCAATGCCACTAAAAACAGCCAATCATACGATAACAGTGACAAGACAATATACGACAGAAACATTTTGAAAGAGATAAAAGAAAGCATTAATATAACTCAACTTTGACGACTCATGATTCTAGTTGGAACTTCATGCTACAAGTACCGAGCTACTGCCACAATCATCTCCTTAACCCAACCACACAAAACCATAACTAACCCGATAAGAAAATAATTTACAAAGACATATATGATAGGATTTCTATGCAGTTGATTGTAGAAACTTCGAATAATTATCTAATGATACTTAAGGATACCCAACTATGATTATAAGGTAGCAATCAAGAATAAAGGATGCTTACCAATCTGAGTTATATGAAACAACCATCGAATCATTTGGAATCACGACAAGAACATAAGTTACATAACGAAATCAATGTTATATATATTGTATGTATATAAATCTTCCCCAACCTACTACCGCGACGCAGCCGCTTAGCTTGGCACGTTGCGGTAGGCCAATCTCTAGCCTTCCAGATATTTTACTTGTCATTCAATTCCTCGTACACAATCTTGACCCTCGGTCTTCCCTCGATGTTCAACGTGTAGTCATAAGACTAGACTCTTATGTTCAAAATCTAATAATAAAACTGATTAAACGTACAGGGTATTACACCCAATTAGGCCTAGGCATCGAGCCGAGCCCAACCAAGCCGAGTATATACCGAGTCGAGTCGAGTCTTATCGAAATTTAAACAGTATTGAGCCGAGTCGAGTCGAGCCGAGATCAACCGAGCTTTTCTACATTTTAATCGAGCCCGAGCCGAACCGACTTTTTTTTTATCTAAATTTTTTTATATTTTTTATAAATTTTATTTACCTAATTAAAACTTATAGTTCTAAAGAAAAATTTTCAATAATCAAAAGAATTTATACCCACCATAATAAAAGGATATCAAAGGATTATAAGTTGACAAATAATGAAATTTATTTTTCTAATTGTATAAAGAAAAATAAAAAGATGAATAGCATTAGATTTTTTAAAAATTGAAAAAACAGAACAACATCTGACAACAACCAAATCGATGAATATATATTATGTCTGATTTGACTTGATTTTAATAATTGAAAACTAGATTTGATCTTGATTATTATCAAAAATTGACCCAAATCGAACTATGAACACCCATACTCATATAATTGGCTTAAGTTACATTGTGGTTACAAATTTACCAACATAGAATAAATATTAATTATAAAATATTAAGTTAACATAGTATTTTAAGTTAAATTTCTAATACACTTAATAATTGAGCTTAATGAGAAGATATTATTTATTAAATTGAGCTAACTGAGCTAGCTCAATCGAGCCCAACCTTTGATCGAGCTTTTACCGAGCCGAGCCGAGCCGAGCCAAAATTTAATTGAAACCAAGCTTAGCCGAGCCAAGTTTTTTTTCCAAACAAGCCGAGTCGAGCCAATCTAAATACATGCGAGTCAAGCCATGCTCCGAGCCGGATCAGCTCATTGCCCAGCCCTACACCTAATGCAGTTTAGTAGCCCATTATGATTAGAATTTAGGGGGTAGAGTAGCTAACCTTTGCGCCAAATTTGAGAGAGTAGAGCATCTCTTGATGATTGTTGTTTTTGTGCTTCAAGAATAATTCCTGAATTTGTACTTGCTATATATCTTATCAGAGACTGTCTTCTTCTCTTGAACAAAGCTTGGATGAAATTTTGAGGACCTCTTAAAAAATTCTATCCCAGTGTAGAACACAATCTTCTTTCTCGTACTTCTTTGAAAAATTGATTTCATTTCTTATGAAATTTTTGAGGTTCTCTCAAAAATTCTGCCCAGTTTCATGTCTTGTTAGCCTTGTCCTCATATCTATCTGTAGACATAAGGCTATGTATCGGTCGGTTCCGTTTGATTTTAAAAGTTATCGTTTCTATTTATCAGTTATCGATTTATAAACATACTAAACCGTTAAAAAATTCTTAAGGTATTGGTTAATCAGTTATTGATCATTATTGGGTTAATTGTTAAGATCTCACATGAAAAATCTCATAAGTCATAAGTATGTTTAGCTAGAAAAAGATGGGTGAAAAGAGAAAGAGCTAGCATATAAAACTAGCCCAACTAAAGCAATCAACTTTTTTCCTTCACTTTTCATTGACACCATTCATCTTTTTGCTAGATACTTTATATATTGATGACTAAAATTATAATTTAATAAATTATTATCAGTTCACCCATTAAAAATAATGATCAAATTGATAAACGAATTAATAATTTAATAATTTTGGGATAATAAATCGATAATAAAATTGTTAAATCAATAACCCGATTTATTAATCTAATTGTCAGTTTAGGTTATTGGTTAAAGCGTCAATTTGCATGACCCTATGTAGAAATTCTCCTTCTGATGGAATTTTTAAAATCCTCTCAAAAAATTTCCCAGCTTCAGCTTCAAAGGAGTATGAAGCTTTATTCAAAGAAAAATTATCAGTTCAAAGTAAATGATTGTCTTGCATCGAACATCAAAATATCGATATCATAATTTAGGTAGGCAATGTGGATGATAAAAAAAATTGAGTATTCAATTATGCGGCCCATTTAAAAACTGCCCCAGTTTTTGTGATGAAAGGGAATAGGGTGTCATCATGATTTGTAAAAGTACCAAGATTGATAATGTAGGAAAAAGATAGAAAGATATATCTAGTCAAATACTTCAAATTGAACTAGAAAAATTGCTCTTGAAGGGGACTGGAATTGGTTGAGCATTTTTTCTAATAGGCTTGGATGAAGATTCTGATCAGAATCAATGCTTAAATGCTAGACAACCTCTTGGCCAAATAAAATTTAAAAATATGAAACAAAAATGAACACCGCATAGCTCAAAGAATTGAAGGAATAACATATAAAGAATAAGCTATTTGCTAAAGGGGACTTTAGGCCGAAAGGATGAGCCAAATACTTATGCTTAAAGAGTGATTTAATACCAAAAATCAGAAGATGGACTCTAATGCATGAGACCTAGCAATGTTGACGAAATTTATAATTTTGAATAGTTATTGTAACTCTGGAGAGGGTGATAAGTTCACACATACCAAAATACTAAACTTGCTGTAATATTGAATGGATAAACGAGCAGATAATGATAAGATATTTAAAAGATACACATGAGATATTGAAAGAAACTTTCTTGTGAATCAGTGGAAAGATGGAAGATTTTAAATAGTTGACTAATTTGAAAAACATGCCCCAATTTTCAGTTCTGAGGCACTTAGTTTGAAATAACTGCAAAATTCGATAGATTACGAAGATCATTGGAGTGATTTGAAAATTTTCCAAATTGTCCACTCTAAAAGAGTTTGAGAAGAAAAAAAAGGGAGGATTGAAGATTTGACGGAGAAGATTATTTGGGTGATAAATATTGACCCAAATTTTCAAATATAAGGACATTTTGAGAAGAAAAATGAAAGGAGGATCGAGGATTTGATGGAAAGGATTATTTGAGATAGAAAGAAATTGTCCAATTTTCCCATTTATGAGAAAATTTTGAGAAGAAGGGGAAGGGGAGAAGGCCAAGAATTTAGAGAAAATATTTTACATAATTAAGATTGTCCTGATTTTACATGTATGAGGATATTTTCAGAAGAAAAATGAAAGAAAGGATAAAAAAATTTGATGGAGAAGATTATTTGAGCGATAAAAAGAAATTACCTTAATTTTCGCATTATGAGGAAATTTTGAGAAGAAGGAAAATGGGAGGAGGCCAAGGATTTAGAGAAGATCCATTGGGTAATAAAGATTGTCTCAACTTTTTAAATATGAGGACATTTTCAGAAGAAAAATGAAAGGGAGGATTGAGAATTTGACGGAGAAGATTATTTGAGAGGCAAAAAAAATTGCCCAAATTTTCTCATTATAAGAAAATTTTGAGAAGAAGGAGAAGGATAGGAGGACAGGGATTTAGAGAAAAATTTTTGAGTAATAAAGATTGTTCTAATTTTTCAAATAATAGGTCATTTTGAAATTAAAAAAAGAAGAAGAAGAAGAAGAGAAGATCACATTCTTATGAAAAAATGGCATTATGTCTACACTTAAATATTTAATTGTCATAAAATAATTATAATTTTATTAATTAGCATAAAATATACTTTTAATATTTATTGGATTAGTAAAAGTGGCGGTAAATGACTCAAAAAGTGGAGTAAAAATAAAAAAATTTTAAGTTTATTTTATTCAATTTTTGCCCGACTTTTAATTGAAAAAGTGGAGTAAACAATTAACACATATGAATATGAGCCGAAATGACAATTGTATAAAGTTATAATAATTAACACATAATGAAAAGCGGTAACACAATAAGCAGTTATGAAAAATAATAAAAATAAATATTCAATACAACGATAAAAAGTAAATACATAAATAAAGAAGGTGAGGAAGAAACAAATCATAGGACATGTCAAATAAGCAAATAAAGGGATAGTTGAAAAGGATTAATCATGAAATGATAACTTGAACAAGGAAATATATAAGGCGAATAAGGAAGATGATTAAACATGAAGGTAAAGTGAATAAAATGAGAAAACTAATGAAAGAATAATGAAAAATATTAATTATGGAGGGGAGATAAATTAATCAAAGAGTAAAAAAAGCATTAAACATGAGAAAAATAAATCCAACAAAGAAACAAATAAGGGGAACAAGAAAAGGGGTCAAGCATGAAAGAAAAATAATTTAAATGAGGAAACAAATAAAAGTAAACAAGGAAAAAGACTTACATACAAGGAAAATAAGTTATAAGGAGAAAAATAAAGAGAATAAGAAAAAAAAAAATTAAACAAAGAATCAAGTACGAGAAATGATTAATCAGGGAAGAAAATTTAAACAAGAAAACAAATAAAGTGAATAAGAAAAAAAATATACATGGGAGAAAATAGATTAAACTTAAGAAAGCAACAAATATCCACTTAGGCATATTTATCTCCAAAAATGCATATTATGATGACATCCTTCTCAAGGTCATAAAACCTTTTGGACTCAGGGTAAAGTTACACTATTAATCTTGACATTCCAACGGTGTTAAGACACTAGGTGTAGAACAAGAGTGATTTTCTAAACATAATTCCCTTAAGCGGACAACTTGAAAGTGAGAAGCTCATGACCGTCGATACACCACTAATTGACCAAATCATGAGGCATTCCCCCTAAAAGGGTATTTAATGTGAATGACAGTAAAACCATGCTATCATTTATGTGTGTGATAGTGTGAAGTTACAAGTGGAGAAAAATATTAATGAAAACAATTTAAAATAAAGCGGTAACATACATCAAATAAAAGGAAAAAATACATAGTTTATAAAAAATCATAACAAAACATAAATGCTTTAAATAAAGTCTCATTTGTCAAAAAGGTTAACAAATAAGGGAAAAAGGAAAAATAGATGTACATGGACATCTGCAAGGAAGGAGTGATCTGCGTCCTCATCTTCTCACCTTCTCAATCCACAAAAGCTATTGGTTCACAGGTGAGGGCTCGAACTCTGCACTCAAAAAAGAATGCAGGGGTAGGGTAAGTACATGACACAATACTAGTAGGCATCATCATCCGACCTTACGTAATAACAGATAAGTACAACAATAGAGATATAAAAAGGGTCTGCAACTTTAATCAGAATTACAAGCCATTTTATAAAGAGTAGCTCTACTCATGAATCAGTCGACTTACTCACTGGATTAAGCCTCTCACTGCAGCGGTCACTTATCCGCCGCAGTGGAAATGGTTCTGCTGCAGCGACACTTCTTAGGCAGTAGCTCGACATGTTGCTCCCTTCTCAATTCATCCATCCCACAATTCAATAAATCAACGGTTACATTTCACATACTCCATGAATCCATCAAACGACCATAATGAACAACAATCACAATAGCAATAAAGAATTACAAATCCTCAGTTATTCTCAGCGACAACTACTCAATAACTATACATGGTGACAAAGTCGCACTTAGCATTAACACCATGTTCATTGTTATCAATGTGCATCATATTAACAATAAGTTAGCACATTCTCGTAATATGTTTCACATCCACCTCATGAACATAAATGAAATCACAAACAATAAGAGAATAACACAACCAAGGGTAACATGATAGGCACACGCCTATGCCATCTCCCCTTAACACTCAACCACATGAATGATGCACACACATGTTAGTGGGTCTTATTTATGCCCAACCAGTCATAACCCGCAAGTGACTCTAGAAATATATGTACTGTGTTGACGTGGAATCCGCTCCCACTCATATGCTCGTCCGGATGCTCCCCTCAGATACGAGCCACTCAAATATTATTATTCGCTCACCTGGATACTCCCCTCGGGCTCGAGCCTCTCATTTAAGGATATTAAAATCTTTTCTTTCATCATTCTCATAAAAGGCATGTCAAGTGCATCATTGCATCATACAGAAATTTACAATCTACTTCTCAAATAAGCCACCATCAATTAACTATTCTCTTATTAACGGAGTGTGATCACCTTATTAACCATTCATCACAGGTAATTACATTAGCATATATACACAATCATTTAACAAGTCATCACAATTCAATATCACATCTTAGTCACATTCATAAATTAACAACAATAGACTCACATATCACATAAACATCCGAAGACCAATCATATATCAACATTGCACACTATACATGCCATTATATAGGTCTATCCCTATAAACCATAACCTACCTTGATCTGGAGATAATAATTCAACTACTCCACAAGAGCCTTTCCTTCCCTCAAAGCTTCAAAAAGCGTAAAATCTACACAACAAGGGTAATTCGTTAATTACTCTTCAACCTTAGGATCTAGCAGATCAAACCCTCCCCTTTTGGGTAATTTCGAGAGTAAAAACCCCCCAATTCTTCTAGGTTCTATGCCTATAATTCCCGCGTAATCCTCGTTCATGACATGTAATTCTAAGGGAATGATCAACACAATTCAACATCACCCAAATCACCCCATCATTCCATCCCTAGTTTAACAACCAAGGGTTCTTCCTCTACAAAACTTCCACCATTAAAGTCCTATAAAGATTCTAGAATTAAAACTACTCATCTTAGAGATAAAGAATCGGAATTCTTACCTTGGGTGAAGGGTTTACTGCTTTGGAGAATTTTCTCGCTCCTTAGAGCTCCTGATCACATTTTGGGAAATAATGGGGTGAAAATCCTGTAATCCCACTTAAAATCCACTTTTTGATTCCCGTCGTCTACTCCAGTGGTTACCTTTCCGTTGCAGCAGACCCGCTACAATGGTCATAGGGCCGTTGCAGCGGTCCAAATGGTTACTCCTCAATTAACACCATGGAGGGACTCCAACCACTACCACGGTCTCGTTGCAAAGGTCCCCCAAACCAGTAGCTACCCAAAATCGCACAATTCTATATTTAGTTTATTCCACAACCTCCCAATCTCATCCTTAACCAGATTTCTGTGTTCTATGCCCTTAACCATCGCATAATAATGTCCGGATCGTTACATCAGATACCAATTAAAACATCATTCATCTCCCAATGGTCTATACAAAAGTAAGAAGGACATGTACGAGATTCTATGAACAACTGCGGGTACTTGACCCGCATATCAGCCTCGGTCTCCCAAGTGGCTTCTTCCACCAGACGGTTCTTCCACTAGACTTTTTGTCATGAACTGAACATAGGTCCGAATAGAGATACGGGAGAAGGAGCACCGACAGACTCCAAGTCGACCCATGACATGAACATAGAAGCTAAGAGCATACAACAAGTGGAAAATGATAAAATAAAACATGTTTAAGCAGAAGTCTGCATATATATCAATCTAAAACAGAGTCAACAATGACAAGCTAATTTCTACATAATGTCTAAAAATCCTCTAACATAACTGATAAGGCACAACATCCCCAACTAGATCAACAAAAGTCTTGAATAAAAGTACGTAACAATGGATAACTAGATATCCTCGAAGGATGGGGACTCACCAACACTGGCTTGACAGGCCTGAGGAGATAGCAAGACTAGTGATGTGGCTGAGACTGATCCCTCAGACCTGTATCATGAGATGATACGGTATAGAGTATGCAGTCAGTACTTGAAATATATTGAGTATGCAAGGTAAGTAAAAACGGATAGTTAAAATATATAAGAGTTAATAAGAGTAGGACAACAAGATCATGAAGTGAATATCATAGTGTAAATGTAACGGCTCAAGGTTTTCAAGTCATTCATAATTTGAAGCATAAATCATAGTCATAAGAGAAACTTTATAAAACATAACTTGAGCCAAAGTAACATAAACATAATCATGCAGAAATCATGAGGAACAATGGGAGAACTTGTCATGCCTCAAGTTTGTACCTTGGACGGGACACGGTACTTCGCGTCACAAGTAACCCCAAGTCAACCCATGGTCTATCATAACACTAGCATTCTGATTAAAAACATAGCGAAAACTTTAAAATAATAAAATAAAACATTATGAAGAAGTTTTAAATCATAAATTTTAAAACAACTGAAGCAAAGCTGAAAAATCTGAATCTATATCTGTGTCTGAAAGCCATCTATCTGATGAGTTGTTGGGACAAGCCCCCAGCTAACTCTAGTCTAACTGAAGAAATATAACTGAAAAGAAATAATTCTCGTTCTCAAAAGATGAGGACTCACTAATGATGCAGCTGAAACTTCTGAGCATGGTCTGTTAACGGGGTTGAGACTGAGAACCTGCAACTGTATCATAAAATGATACAGCATAAAAGGTATGCGTCAGTACTTTGAATGTACTGAGTAAGTGAGATAAACTATAACACGGAGAATAAAACAATTGAACTATAAAGACATGCAATGACCAACTGAAATACTGTATTGAATAAACTATGATATACTAAGATGGTCAAAATGACCCTATTTGATGGTCAAAGACATGCCCTAAATCTGAGATACTAATCTGAAGTACTATACTGTACTGATCTGAACTGGGTAGTCTGAAACTGTTCCAACTGAGCTAACATGAGACTGAACTGAACTGACTAGTAGGAGAGTCTAGAATCGACATATAACCAAGTGAGCTAGACATGGAGTCCAATTTATACACCCCATTGGTAGGACCCAATATACCTTGCTAGGGTATAAAGGCATGAATTGAGTGATAACAGGACTGGGGCCATAAGGCTTGTCAAAATATAACCTACGGTGGCAACGTAGTTCTGGGAACCTGGGTGTGCTGGAACCCCGGCCCGCTCGGTGCTAAGTCCTACTCCCACTGCATAGTCCTAGACTGACTACTAAGCTGATAGATTAAAATTGGGGCCCAAGACTAGGTCAGGAGTACCTATTTTGAAGTACCCTGAGAGTCTTATCAAACCGGATTCTGTAACTGGTGTTCTAAGACTGGTCAAAGATGCATATCTGGGAGCATCGTAACCATCTAAAGAACAAATTGAAATATGAAACTGGGGTCTTAGGGCTGGTCAGAGCTATTTATTTGAAAGTTTCATAACTGCCTAAAGAACCACTAAAAGTTTGATACTGAGTCTAATACTGATAATTGGGAGGCATCACTAACACCTCAAGAATTAACACTGGTCAAACTGATCAGCTAACATCTCTGGTCAATACTGAGTAAGTTAAAAATCTGACTGAGACTAGACTAACATGAATCTGACTGAGTTTTCAACATAAACTAACAATATGTGCATCCCAAAACTGATAGAACCAAGCTACAGGGAAAATTAGTTCAACTCGCAAGATTTCAATTTCTATTGAGTTGAGACTTAGAGCTAAATTATTCTGCAAGATAAAATTCTCACAAATTTATAAAATTAGGGAATAATAAATCAATTAAAACCATAAGAAATATTCCATTTGAATCCACAAAGAAATTTGTCTGAAAACTTTTCACATTTCGAAGCTATAGGGCTGTAACTGATAGAGAAAATTATACAAGGTTTTTAGGGACACAAGGGAAGAACTATTCCCTTGCCAAATTCCCACATAATCGGTGAAGAAATCCCGGAGATAATTCCTTGAAATTATGAGAAGAAGTCGATTGCCCTAGTTCTAGCCCTGAGTGTTTCTACTTTCTGAGTCTAAGTATCGAGAGAATGGGTGAGAGAAAAATGTTGATCACCCTTTTAACTCCCTCCTAGACGAGCCCAAAACGATGTAGTTTGGAGTCTAGGAGTTTAGAAAATTCCAGAAAATCCCCTAAAAATCTCATAGAAAAATCACCCTGCCAGTCCCAACGAGGGACTGGACAAGTCGTGTCCAATGACCACGACTCGCGGTCCAACTCGTGAAGTACACTGCCCAAAAATCCACTGCTGTGACCATGGGGAACATAACGGGTCATTAGTGGTGACCACGACTCGTAGTAATCTCTCATCCTCAAAACTGCTAGAAATCACCTGGGGATCACCACAGATGACACCACGACTCGTGATGTTCCGAAAGAGTCGTGGTGAGGACCTGTTAAGTACACTACCCCACTTTTCTTCTTCCTTCGCCCATCCTTGACCACAGGTGACCTAATGAGTCATATGGCTGGCCACGATTCGTAGTCACTCAAATCCCCAAATTTTCAACCAAGTCCGAACCTTCCCCACGAGTCACTCGAAGACTCGTGGCCTACCCCACGGGTCACATGAAGACTCATTCTGTGATCTAGTGCAGAAAATCCAATTTTCTCTATTTCAACTTTCGGGTCTGGTCTTAGGGTTTCCGGGACATTACAAAATCTCCCCCTTGGGAACATTCATCCTCAAATGTTGGAAAACATATAGAAAACAGAGGATTGCAATCATTAAACTCAAATACTCATCATGAAAGCTAAAACTAATGGAATGACTACCTCCGAACTGAACTGAATTCACGAATCATACACACATTCACTAATATGAAAGAAACTGTGACAGATGGATTGAACATATAACTGAATAGAGTTTTAGGGAGAAAATTGATACCTTAAACTGAAACTGAGCTGGAATGGAATAAATGTGGGTATCTAGCCATCATATCTACTTCGGCTTTCCACGTAGCTCCTTCAACATGCTTATTTCTCCATAAAACTTTGACTGAAGCTACTTATTTGTTCCTCAGCTTACGAACCTGACGGTCAAGGATCTGGATAGTCCACTCAGCTTCTCCATCTGTCTGCGGGGTGAAAAGTTGTACTGTGCTTAACCTGCGTACCAAGTCCCTTCTGAAAAGATTTCCAGAAATGAGAGGTGAACTAGGTACCTCTATTTTAAATGATGGACAAGGGCACCCCATGAAGTCTGACCAACTCTCGGATATAAAGTCTAGGTCTACTATCACCCAGATTGAGTCATGATGCCGACGAGTCTGAGGTAGACCTGTAATAAAATCCATATTTACTTCTTCCCACTTCCATGTGGGTATGCTGATATCCCGAGTCATACCTCCCGGTCTCTGGTGCTCTACTTTGACC